>CM064519.1:2648762-2690146 GCA_032716605.1 Paralithodes platypus
CCATATACTCCCTAAAGCAGACGGTATCACAAGACGATGCTGTATAGTCAACAATTAGTATGATCGCAAAAAAATTCTGGCAACAGGTTCTGGAATAATTTGCCTTGGGTTATCGGAAACTAGACTGGTGATTGATGAATAGTTAAAGTGGTGATCATCATACGAATTGCCATGACTAGGTGTGGAGCAAAAAAGTTGAGGGTGAAGTAACGACGCGCGTGTGATACCGGCTTAACTCTTTCACGCTGTTATGACGCAGGATGGCGTTGAACAGATTCGCAATAAGAAATAGAGTTTCTCTCACTCCTATAATTACTCACGATAAAATTAGTTTTCTGCCCACAGCTAATTCAAAGACATCCGAAGAGGTTTGATAAGTAAACTAAACTAAAGGTTTCTAAAACTACCCTGATGGTAACAAACAGGCTTTAAATAGTACTCCCTAAGTCAGGCTCAAAATTGCGTCATAAGCGTGAAAGGGTTAAGCAATACAATCAGCCAAATGGATCGCGCGATAGTTTAGGCCTATTGATTATGGTTATATATGAGGTAGGTTAGGTCGTTTAGGGACCCCATAGGACATTATTGGAGTATGAGTAGCTGATATATATATTAGGGTTGTATAATTATGAAGAAGGGAGGATTATTTAGGGGGTGTAGGAACCCCATAGCTTGAAGGCGGTGTCACACGAGCGATCTTTCCGTAAATACAAGTTCCAGAAGAATTAAACTACCTTACATAATCTAACTTCGATCTAGTTTCCGATTCCAATACAAGAATACCCCTAAATATCACTAGAAACAACTTGCTCATGGAAAATTGACGGACAAAGCGCTCGTGTGACACTGGCTTTAATGGGGTATGATGGAGATAAAGAGAGCGAGGTGGGGGAGGAAGAGGTAGAGGTAGAGGTAGAGAGGGAGAAATATGGCTATATTTGTATATAGGGTATGAGAGAGTCACAGGACGTGATTGGGACCCAAACAATACCTTACCAGAATATAATTATATATATATATATTTTGTTTTTTGTTTTGTTTTCTCAACCTCGGGACTGTAGGCTGTTCAGTAGCCTGTAGCCATTGCGAGGCCCCGAGATTATCGATTGAAGTTTCGAATTGTTGGGTGTTTCATATATGTATTTAAAGAAAATAATACATAACAAATATGAATGAATAAATAAATACAAATGTCCCCTTTAGTATACTCTTGAATTTCTCTTTCTCCATTCTTCTGCGAAAAATAAATAAAACGAAAGCAAATGACTTCGTACTTCAGGTGCCCCTAAATCATCGGCGAACATTCCAGAGTTCGATAAAAGGTTGCCCCGTAACTCTCCGTAACCACTGGCGGTAGCTAAGACAAATACCGCGTTCGCTATAAATCTCTTAAAGGGGAGGTAGTACTCGCTTTTTCTGGACCCCCTTCTCCCTCATATTTAGCATGTTAGTTTTGAGGTTTTGAGACGTTCGTTCCGTTAGTTTGGCGATTTTGAGACCTTTCGCCTCATTTTTGTATCATTATTAAGACCTTTCGTGCCCTTTAGGTGTGGATTTGTTTCTGGTGAAGGAACCGGCCTTTGGCCGGGAAATTTTTCTACCGAAAAATGTACAAATTTATCTTGAAAAAATGTCTAGTGAGTGTTTTTCTAAGCTTGATGGAGGTCTAACGAGGAAACTCAAAAATAAATAAATAAATAAATATATAGACCAAAAACCAAGCACTACCCCCTTAAAGCTCCTTACTGTAATTAAACACGCGGAACTTTACCTTTTGATACCTTTTGATGTGTTCGCCACTCTTCTAGCGGCACCAAGGAGCGCGACGCCCCTCGTTATGGGTGGTGAACTATTTTATATTTTTTTTTGGGGGGGAGGGGGGGGGGGGGGGGGAGGGGGTTGTGGATAAGATTCTTCTAAACTATCTTTTTTTATTCCACGCAATGAACAGTTGACTTAAGTTATTATATATACAGTATGCGAAACGTTGTCAATGTATTGATTTGGTCCACTATTTAATTCGCATTATATATGACAAGGTCAACAACAACACAAACACACACAATTTGTTAGTAAAAAACGCGAGATATTTACCAAGTCTGTTTTTGAACAGTTGAAGAGTACATCATTCAATACTATTTCTAGGTAATACACTTTGCCTGAACATATCCCTAACCTAGCACCCATTCCCACACCTATGTTTAACTCATTAACTCGCCTCAATCGGTCATGAAGATCGCCCTATATTTATTTTATGGGCCTTGTTTACGTTTCTTCTTTGGGTGCAGATCAGGTCAGGTTAGGTGAAGGTATTGAGGGATAAGCCTTCACAACGGCACCTCGTAGCTACTTTCTACTTGTTCCTATTTTCTAAATAGTGTAGAGAGGGGAGAAGGGGTGTTGGAGAGAGAGGAAGCTGTTGGAGTGGCTTTGTTATGTGTGTTATTAGTTAGTATACGTCGTCGAGGTGTCTCCCGACTGGTTGCGAGCATGTGAAAGATGATAGGACGTACTACCACACCCACTAAATGTCCGCCTTGGCTGGGACCAAACCCAGGTCAAGTAGATTCACATGTGAGCGTGCTCTCCACTCGATCGCCGCGGCTGCTTTGCTCTTATTCTAAAGGGCTATAAGAATAAATCAGCTCTATAAAACCCTATCAGAGAATAAATCAGCTCTATAAAACCTATCAGAGAATAAATCAGCTCTATAAAACCTATCAGAGAATAAATCAGCTCTATAAAACCTATCAGAGAATAAATCAGCTCTATAAAACCTATCAGAGAATCAAGCTATATAAATATCAGGTGAAGGTATTGAGGGAGAAGCTTTGACAACGGCACCTCTTACCTACTTTCCGAAGAGTGTTGAGAGGGGAGATTTTGTTCTTGTACTAAAGGGCTATGAAGATAAATCAGCTCTACAAACCCGACCAAAGACTCGCCCCCAGAAGAAGGATAAATGCCAGGGGGTTGGCAGTAAATCTGTGGTGGTTTAACTTCTCCCCGGCTTGGCACTGACTGCAGTAATCGGCCATTGGGGTTATACATGGCTCCCTGGCTGGATGGACGAACACTGTTGAGAGAGTGTGTGTGTGTGTGTGTGTGTGTGTGTGCGTGTGCGTGTGCGTGTCATGGAGGTAAGATATAAGATAATATTCTACCTCCATGGTGTGTTTGTGTTGTGTGTGTGTGGTGTGTGTGTATGGGCTGATCCTGTCAGAGTGGGGGTTGAGCGTCCCCTGCCTCCCAGAGCTCAACCTCACTTTATCTTATGCTAAATATGTTTCAATACTTTTTGACGTAGTTAATGGATTTCTTCTTCGATATCTGACAACAAAATGTGACTTCCCCAATTTGAACTAACTGATTTTGTCTACTCTACTTCTGACTATCAAATTGACTTCCCAAATTTGTCAACCCCCTGATTTTGACTATTTCATTAGTACTATACTACTTTTTATTTTAGGGCAAACACTCTACACCAGGTATTATAGAGATAGCCGGTTTGCCACAGTTATAACAGAAAACCGATTACGGCGGATGGCTGTGGCCTGATGAAGTCCATCCGCCTCTCTATTTTGCCTTGGGGTGGGTGTTTGACTGTCTCTATATTTGTCATATATCTGTGTTAATTTCAAATCTTTTCACATATGTGTGTGTGTGCGTGTCATGGAGGTAAGATATAAGATAATATTCTACCTCCATGGTGTGTTTGTGTTGTGTGTGTGGTGTGTTTGTTTGTGGTGTGTGAGAGAAAGTGTGTGTGTGATAGGGCAAGTAAGGGTCACATATACAGTATGTGACTTGTTGATATTGTGTGTATACTAGGGAGAGAGAGACTGAGGGTGTTGATATTGTGTGTATACTAGGGAGAGAGAGACTGAGGGTGTTGAGGTGTGTGTGAGGTGTATTTATGTGTGTGTTAGGGAGTTGTGTTGAGAAAGATAAACAACACTGACACTTGTTGTGGAAGATGTAGTGCTCCTAATATGTACTAATGTTACACTACAAAGGCTTAAAATGGATGAGAGAGAGAGAGAGAGAGAGTGTGTGTGTGTGTGTGTGTGTGTGTGTGTGTGTGTGTGTGTGTGTGTGTGTGTGTGTGTGTGTGTGTGTGTGAGAGTGTGTGTGTGTGTGTGTGTGTGAATAAAGTTAAAGAAACTCGCCTCTCCTACTTATTTACCTAAGCAATCTCTCTCTTCTCCCCCGTCTCTCAGTCTCATTCCCATTTCCCTTCGTCTACAGAACAAATATATAGATACATAACATTGTCCCTTTGAAATACAAATGCAGGCAACAATTCCTGCTTCACATTCATTTGGTTGGATTAGTTTTATATATAGACACAAGCCACCACAGTTAAATGTCTATGTTGTAATCAATGCAGGAAGCTGCAACATGTGGACACCGTATTTTTGTTTTCTTGTTTATAAATAAATCTAACAGAATAGCTAAGCCTTTAGAATGTTTAGTGTTATTATTATTATTAGTTTTGTTAATATTATTAATAATATTATTATTATTATTGTTGTAGCTGTAGTAGTACAAAGGAGTACAAAGGAAATCAAGCAACAACAGGTTTAGTGACCCCTCTAGGCTGCTTTTCCTCCAAAACACTGAGGATCAGGTGTCCAAACAGTGGTTTAGAGTGGGTAAAGAAGCATTGGAAAGGGAACCACTGCCCTGGAACTAATGTCCGTGGCAGGATTAGGAAGTTAGTAGGGGACAGATGGGTTAGTAACTAACTACTACTACTAGTAGTAGTAGTAGTAGTAGTAGTAGTAGTAGTAGTAGTAGTAGTAACACCAGTAACAGCAGCGTAATATTGATATAAATAATAGTTAGTTATTAGTAATAATAATAATAATAATAATAACGTGAAAATACAAAAATAGTAAACGTAAGATGGAAAGAAACTCTATGTAATATACTATAATAAAATGGGGCCCTTTCTATTGTGCTTCCCTGTATAATAATAATAATAATAAGAAGAAGAAGAAGAAGAAGAAGAAGAAGAAGAAGAAGAAGAAATAAAAGATCAGAATAAGATAAACACGGAACAGATAACAGCACTATAATAAATTGCACTCCACCTCTGGTTCCCTTTCTTCAATGGGGCCCGGAAGTACTAGGCTGTCACCTGTAGTAATAATAATAATAATAATAATAATAATGATAAAACAATAATAATAATAATAATAATAATAATAATAATAGTAATAACTAAACTAATCAAAATACATACAATTTAACCCGTATTGGTTGACCCGAGTTTTAATTATAAATATGACGTGACGGAACAGGCCTAATACACTATCTTACGACTTTAGAATACTCTTACCCAACCTGGTGGATAGGACTAATCAGTCTTGGTCGGTAACCCATCTAGGGGAAACAACCTTATAAAAATCCGGGTGGATGGGACACGTCAGCTTTGGTTTGCAACCCGTCTAGGGTAGCAAATCTTTTACAAATCCTTACTGTTCCACTAAGGGTGAAGCAGGTTGGTGGATGGACTAGCCACCCACTACTGTTGAACGAATAGGGATAAAAAGATACATAGAGGGCCTCAGAGTCGGACGGACCTTTAAGCCGCTGTCACACGAGCGCTTTTTCCGTCAATTGTCCATGAGCAAGTTTTTTCTAGTTATATTTCGGGACTTTTTTGCACTGGTATCTGTAACTAGACTGAAGGTAGAGTATGTTAGGCGTCTGAATTCTGATCAAAGTGTAATTTTTGAAGCTTCCAGACCATAATTGCCCGTAAAAATTGCTCGAAAAAGGGCTCGTGTGACTCCGGTTTTAGTTGAGTGGTCAGTCCTGTAGGTCTTTCAATAAACTGGCACGGGTTGTCCTTCTCACAGGGGACAATTCCTCTTGGGGGCGCTTCGTGTACAGTATGCACTATGGCCACACTCATAACAGAGAGTATGGTGCCAAGCAATAGATATATATAGATAGATTGCATTCACTAATTATTTTATAATTTCGTATTTTGTAGGATTGTAAGTCGGGTAGTACTGTAATTTTCCTGCCAAGACACAACATAAACCAGGGACAAGTGCTGTGTGGCTGTATTTAATCACCATGACAGGTTAATGGATAAAATCGTCTTAAAGTGGGATGTGCATATTTATTAGATTATTTAATTGTATTGTTATTTTGTTCTTAGTTTCCTCCCTATACTTCCATCAAACTATAAAACAAAAACAAAACACACACACACACACCCGTAAGACCCCCCCCCCCCCCCTTTCAAGATAAATTTGCATATTTGTTGTTGTTGTTGTTGTTCCCCAAGCTGCCTGGCCGAACAGCCCCAAGGCCCCGAGCAAGACCAAGGCCATAACCGAGCGCCCCCACAGAAATCTCCCAGCCGACCACAATAAAACATGGGTGACCGAAGCCACTCCATGGCGGGTAGCTGAGGAGGGCGACAGAAACGCCCGGGAAACCAAAGCCCCACCCAGGGCCCTGTGCCCCTCAGCAATTATGAAGAGAAAGCTGAGGGGCAAAGGAAAAAATGTGATGCTTTGGCTTCCAATCTTGGTAGATTGGGAGGTCAATCCACGGAAGAGACGCCGTCACTTGAGATCTAGAAAATATATAAGTAAAAGGAACAGTCAGAGTAAGCTATGGGTATGGCAGAGATCGCTCAGTTCTCACTCTGATAGACCAGCCCATCACCACATGACTAGAACCCAATCCTCTCAGCATCAGCTAGGAAAGGCCCTAGAAAGCCGCCTTTGGCGGGGGGATACCTCCCCTATTTCAACTCCTTTCGGGGTTGGGCACCCGCTTTGTTGTAGACAAATGTACCAGCGGCCTGGTTACTATTATAATGTAATCTTGCTATCACTCACCATGAAAAAAAATCGACACCTCAATTGCACGAAAGGTCCTAATGTTGGCAAAGGAATGGGGCCAAAGGTCTATAAATCGCCAAGCTAATGGGGGGCGAACGTCTTAAAAGAATGGTGTTAAATATGAGGGAGAAGGGGGGGCCACAAAAAACAAACCATCTCCCCTTAAATAAGCTATGAATATACCTGAGAGAATGTTGCAACCTGTCAGTGTATGTAAAGTATTTGCAATATTAATGTTGTTCAACCTGTCAGTGTATGTAAAGTATTTGCAATATTAATTTTGTTCATAGCTCTCTATATCAAACTAAATATGCTGTATATATCTGTCTCTCTATATCTATCTATCTATTTGTATCAGCTCTAGCAACTACGTATAGTGTTTTTGTGTACCCACTTAATTAGGTGCTAAATAAACAATTTCAAATTTCCTTCTCTCTCTCTCTCTCTCTCTCTCTCTCTCTCTCTCTCTCTCTCTCTCTCTCTCTCTCTCTCTCTCTCTCTCTCTCTCAGCCGTACTGTACATATGTATAATTTAATCCGGCAGATGGAGTGTGTCATATAAGAGTGGTTTCTATCGTGAGAATTATCGATATCCTGATCACTTCTTTACAGTCGTCGCGTTGTGTATATTTTACCATGTACTCTGTCTATAGCAGGGGGGTGGGGGGGGGGGGGGATTGTACGTTCTTCTTCTTCTTTGTCCATTATTATATATTATTTATTATTAGTTTGCTCCCTAGACCTCTATCAATCTTATAAAAAACAAGTCGAGATAAATGTGTACATTTCGGGGTATAGTATATTTCAAGCATTTTTTTTTTTTTAAATGCAAACATTTATGCCGAAGGGGGATCTTGTGTATTTTTGTTCTGGTTTCTTTTTAAGCTTGGAGGTCTAGGGAGTAAACTATAAACCTCTCATTAAACTACTTTTTTGTTTTACATAGAAAGTACCTCTAAAATATACAGTGGTTATGATATTCTACAGTATATATATATATATGAATTCTACTGGTCCTTCCTAAGCTGAATACACATATTTAATGATACAGCAAGATTGGTACATAACCCCTTGAGGATTATGGCGCGTTTTGACAATATATTATGGACATCACTACACGATATTATTCAACAGATGCTACACAAAATCATACATATCTTGGCTGAAATATACAAAAAACAATTACATAGACAACAGGTGTTACATACAATTCTAAACATATTGGCTCAAATATACAAAAACAATAACACAGACAACAGATTCTAAATATAATCCTAAATATCTTACTTGACCTAGAACAGATGCTAAATATAATCCTAAATATCTTAATACTTGACCTAGAAAAAGACACAAATTAACACCTGACAAATATACGATCTACAAGAGGCAGCCATACATACATACTGTACATACATACATACATACATACAAGAGGCAGCCTCAGCCTAGTATAACACACATATTAGGCAAGCCCCGACATATTTTGGTACTTTTTTTTCCTACAACATCCATGAGAGGAATCATCTAATCTACCATTTCATAGAGTTAACCAGTTCAGTACCGGTGATGTCTTTTATATTTGATTTCTGCAATATTTAACTGATTTTATGAAGCATAGGAAGGATATGGGGTAGCTAAAGGGATTAATTGGGATAGAATGTAGCCTTTTAATGTGTAAACGTCCTTTCTAGGCTCAATAAAATAGTGTACTAATTTGCCAGAATATAATGGAAAAGACGTCGCTGGTATTGAACGGGTTAGCAGTCCCACTAATGATGATGTTCAAGCTAGGATCACCCATCATGTATCTCATCATAACCTTAACGGCTTAACCTTCCCATTAACCCCTAGTTTTCCGCACAACTCCTGCATATCATGCTGCCCGTGCGCGGCCCTCTCCGGTTAGTGGTTACAAAAGCGAAAGTTAAATTTTCGTTATTCCTTTCTGGCCATACTTTATAATTTAGTTACCCAAACAAGTATATTTTCTTTGACGACCATACAAAGAAAACGATTGTTATAGTATGGGTAACTAAATTATATTAAATAATTATTGGAAATTATTTATGTATTATATTATATTTCAAGCAATTTTCGCAAATATAATAGCCTTTTTTACATCAGAATATAGATTTAAGAAGCTATATGTGCTATGGAGTTAAATTAAAACTAGCTTAGTAAACAGAAAACTATGTAGATATTTTGATAGATTCGCAGAGCAGGTTGTCTGAAAGACTTCATTCTTAGAGCACTTCATTCGTTTATACTACCTCGAAGTAAAACGACGTTCTCTTTGGTTGTGTATCGATAGCGACATTTATCAATTGTTTTAGTGTCATCATAAGTGTGTTAATTAAGGTTTATATTAGAATAACGCATACTTAACCTTAAATAACAACTAAAATTAATATTAACATGTACAACTTTCAAGAAAGGTTTGTACGACAATCATTTGATATTGAGGCCTCCATGGAAATCCTAAAATGCCTTGGCAGCGGAGCAACTGCCTCGGCTTACATGGTAAAATACAGGGGTCATGTAGCGTGCGCCAAAATAGGTACCGACACCACTGATTTCTCGGTAAGTGAGTTTCTGTGCGAGGCAGAATTAATGGCTAAGGTAGATGGGGCAGGGGGAGCTCCCAAATTACTAGCTGTCGCGAAGGATAAGCCTCTTTTGGTGATAACCTTTTGCCCAGGGGTTACCCTTATAAACCACATGAATGACATATTGGCGCATGGCCATAGTAGCTGGGATGAAATTTTCAAAATTGTCATCAAAGTTTGTAAAAGTGTCCAAGAGATCAATAAGAAAAACATCATTCACAACGATGTGAAATTGGAAAATATTATTATCCATAAAGTTGGCAGAAAAGTTAAGACCAACGTAATTGATTTTGGTTGGGCCTGTGAAAATTTTAAGCGAGCTGGATTCCCGGACCCTGACCACGATCCAAACGTCTACGAGAAGGATTATTTCTGGTACGCCCCCGAGGTGTATTGTGGCGATGTCAGCACTCATTACAGTGACATCTATTCCCTCGGTATTTGGATTAATATTATTTTCAAATCGGTAGGACGTACTTTCCACCTCCCTCCCCTTCCGACCAACGTTGTTGCATTACTTCATCAGATGGTGGCGAAGGACTGGACCGGGCGACCCTCGATGAAGAACGTCATCTCGGTGTTCCAACACGCTCGAGATATCAATACCGCTGGTCCTCGGCTGTGTGCCAGGCAGTTCCGGCGGATGTTTTCACGATTGTTTAATTGATTTTTGACTCGCCTATTTATTGTTAGTTTATAGATATTTTTCTTTCACTTATAGCTGGCCTACATTTACTTGTGTTTTAATTTGTTTTCTTTTCACTAACAAATCTACGGTCTTGTCTGGCAATGTGTCAGACCTGTCCTATGAATGTGTTAGTAAGAAGCCTATTATATGCTGTAGATGCATAAATGAAAGAAAAATACAAACTACTAATACACAGAAGTTGACTTGACAAAAATATAATTGTAAGAACGGTGCAAAGAGCTAACAAGTGTATGGTACATGAGGCAATCCGGAGAGAGAAGGGATGGAATACGTTTAAGGAAAAGATTGGAAAAGTTAAAGGGAAGTACAAAGTCAGGTTGGAGGAAAAGGAAGAACATAGATGGCCAGAAAAAGATGTATAGATGGACGACAATGGAAAGTAAATGAAACTAAACAATGCGTGAAAATATTTAGAAAAATAATTATAACAAATTTTTGTTTGCATTTTTAGTAGAAAGATGCACCGGCCAATTAAAGACCGGTTCCTCCTAAATAACTGAATCGCTATCACTCGCCAGGAAAAAAAAAGGAAACGTTAATGGTCTTATAATCGTGAAACTAATGGGGTGGATGTCATAAAATGTTAAAACTAATGGGGCTAAACACGAGGGAGAAGGGGGTCTAGAATACCACAAGCCTCCCCTTAAAGCAAGGACGGCAATGGCAAGAAGGGATAGAGAACAAACCATCGATGCCATGCACTAAAGAAGTCAATGAAGGTACACTGGCGCTAATAAGTCATGTCTCAGCTGTCATTACGTTTGGCTCCCTCAGTGCTATATTAATGTATGTCAGATGTTGAATAAGGTGGATAAGTGTAGGAACCTGTTTGTATATCTCACTCAAAAAGAAGAAATCATGTGTAAATATTGCTGATACCAATTATTGATCAAAACATATTGGTGCCGAGACATCACTTATTAGGCCGACTGTACAGTTGGCCACATAAATACTGTTCCTCGTTGTGATCTCATGTTTGAAAGTAAAATGGCATGAATTACGAGTGTGATTGCTTTTAATTATCAGTTAACTAGTCAGATGAGTTAACCACTGCATAATAAACTACACTCGTAATTCAATCATGGGCATTATATTTCTATGTATATGATCACGGAGAGGAACAGAACTTATATGGCCAACTGTACATTATCCAGGTATCAGGACCTACTACACCCCGTTCATTATCGGTAGGCCAGAAATCCTAACCCCTAACCTCTAACTCAAAAAGGACCTGAGCAAAGGGGCTGTAAATCTGTATGGCGTCTATTCCCTGGCTGACTCTTCCCAAATGGTAGAAATAATAGCTCGATGACTTTAGTCGTTTGTGAGTTATATAGGTTAATGTTCAAGAGTTTTGGCCTACTTACTACTAGATAGCTTGAAAAACGCAATAATTTCCCCACTGCATAAAGGAGGGAGTAAAGCACTACCAAAAAACTACCGCCCGGTAGCTCTAACCTCTCACATCATTAAAGTTTTCGAGCGAGTCCTGCGAAGCAAAATTTCAACATTCATGGAGACAAATGAACTACACAACACCGGTCAACATGGGTTCAGAGCGGGAAGATCATGTCTCTCACAACTTTTGGAACACTATGACAAAATTCTTAAAGCGCTAGAAGAAAAGAAAAACGTGGATGTCATTTACACCGATTTTGCTAAGGCATTTGATAAATGTGACCATGGTATAATAGCCCACAAACTGAAAGCAAAAGGTATAACTGGGAAAATCGGACGGTGGATATACAATTTCCTCGTAAACCGAAAACTATCAGTAGCAGTAAACCAAGTCACATCTGAGCCTTCGGATGTCAAAAGCTCAGTGCCCCAAGGAACAGTGCTAGCGCCCCTTCTGTTCCTCATACTAATTTGCGACATAGATACCAACACCAGACACAGTACGGTGTCGTCTTTTGCTGATGACACAAAATTAAGCAAGATAGTAAACACACAAGAGGACACGGGCCAACTGCAGGAAGACATGAATGTAGTGTTCCAGTGGACCAGGGAAATCAACATGCAATTTAATGAGGAAAAATTCCAATTAATACGGTACGGAGATAATAATGGTGTTAAAGAAATTACAAATTACTTAACAGAATCTAACCACATAATAGAACGGAAAGACAGTGTGAAAGACCTTGGGGTATTAATGTCTGAAAATATGGGTTTCAAGTACATAACCAGGTCAAAGTGGCGGCTGCGAAACGTCTAACGGGTTGGATTCTGCGTACTTTTAAAACACGCGGTGAATTGCCTATGATAATGCTCTTCAAATCTCTAGTGCTACCGCGGCTTGAATACTGTAGCGTATTAAGATCCCCATACAAAGCAGGTGAAATAAATGACGTAGAGAGTGTACAAAGAAATTTCACTTCGCATATAAGTTCGATAAAACATCTACACTATTGGGAGCGTTTAAGAGCACTGAATCTGTACTCACTGGAACGTAGAAGAGAACGTTACCTAATAATATACACATGGAAAATCGCAGAGGGTTTAGTACCAAACCTACATACTCCGATAGTCATGAAATTCAGCGATAGGAGAGGCTGGGAATGCGAAATCCCCCGGATGAATAACAGGGGTGCTATGGGCTCTCTGCGAGAGGGCTGGTTATCACACAGAGGCCCACGTCTCTTCAACAAACTCCCACGGCGAGTAAGAGACATGAGGGACATCTCGTTAGACAACTTCAAGAGAGCCCTAGATGTCGAACTGCAAAAAGTGCCAGACGAGCCCATCCTCGCAAGGGAGCGAGCTGTCGCTTCAAACAGTCTACTGCACCAAATCACCACCCATAACGAGGGGCATCGCGCTCCTTGGTGCCGCTAGAAGAGTGGCGAACACATCAAAAGGTACCATGTAGGACATTCACCGTCATTAATTCTGATATGTTGTGAAGCCTGGAACTGCTTTAGCGAACCTCAGAAATGTAAACTATCAGGCAAAGCATTAATCCCTTAATGATTATGACGCGTTTTGACAGTATATTTTGGCCCATTGAACCCATTCAGTAGGCCTACCTGTTACATCTTTGTTATATATTTCGACTACATTATTTTAGACAATTGTATATAGCTTTGAAAGGATATTTGGTAGCTGTAAGGATTTATTAAGGATAGTCTTTCGCCATTTAATTGCCACACTTCTATCCCAAGCTAAACAAAATTGTCTAATCATTAACAGACTATAATTAAAAGGACGTCACCGGCACTGAAGGGGTACCTGTATTAGAATTATAGACCGCGACTGTACAAATAGTAAGACTGGTAAATAGGATATATTTGTTCTATTAACCCCTTCTGTACCGGATACGTCTTTTTAACTTGATTCTGGCTACTATTAGACGATATTTGTGCAGTTTTAAGAAGGCCTCCAGCAATTAACATATAAAAGATGATATGTCGAAGGTAATACATTTCAGTACAAGCGAATAGTTATAATTAATGTGAATAATTTTGATGTTATAATGTCCAATTGACAAGTACAATTACTGACAAACGTTTGTGAGCTCTTGCGATTAATTAATTAATTGTCTTTATGCTAATAAATCCATTTAGATTGCTGATCAGATCAAATCAGCTATAGGCCTACATTGAATAATACATAATATGTATTGATTAATATACACATGATTTGATGTGAACATCAATCTAAATGGATATATTTGCATAATTAAAATTAAAATGTAAAACTTGCATAAAGAAGATCGTAAGACCTCACGAAAAAAAATCAGAAGCTGTACAATCGCGCTAATAAGTGATCCTCAGCACCAAGTATGTTTTGATCAATAATTTGATATCAGCAATATATCAGCTTAATTTCTTCATATCAAGTGAAATATATAAACATTTTCCTACACTTACCCACCCTATTCAACATCTGACAGACATTATTACACCACAGAGCAAGCCAAACGTAATGACAGCTGGAACATAACTTATTAGCGCGACCGTACCTACATGTTCAAATTTATCTTGAAAATGTCCAGCCCAACAAATAGTAATACCCGGTGTATTAGTGGCTGTTTATTAAAATACACGAGTAATCGAAGTATATACAGTAAACAATATGTGAAATACTGTGATTTTGCTATTTTGACATATAAAAACAAGTTTGAATACGGCGCGTTTAACGTCATTCGTGTTCAGAATTGGCTGTGGCTTCAATTCTAATTTTGATTATTTTGTTATTAATAGTATAGTGATTAAAGCCATTACTGCAACAATTTGTGACTATAAATGAAAGCTATAGTCATCTAACAATATTTGAATCATTATAGAGGATAATATAATGCCGTAATAATGTGCAAACAAGAATTTAAATGTATATGTCATCTGCCCCAGACCGAACACCGTCCCTTCCGCCCGGGCCCGGCCAATGGCGGCCATGTGTGCACGGCCTTTTAAACATGGCGTCGGACATCGGTCTGTGGCTACTCTCCGAGATTATGTGATTTTAAAGCGATAAATTTCGGCCTAAGACGAAAGTGAGAATGTCTAGCTTTGGACCAATGACGTGTGAGTATGTGAAGGTTGTTTTAACCATAGTAAGAGTTTGGACATTGTCTAATTATTTAAATAGGCCTATGACGCCGGGGATTCCGGGGAATTCTCATCAAAAGGCCTGGGAGCTGGAGCCTCGAATTCCTTTTGTACTTTTGTGGAATGAATTTATTGTGAATGTACAGTTGCCAGCACATGAGTTATATATCAGCCTTGCGTGAATGTATGTTTCATTAATTGCTTTTGTTAGGCTATGTCGAGTGATAATAGGCTAGTGCAGTGCATAGCCTAGGCCTAGGCCTAATTTGGATGCAGTTTTATTCGATATCCTATAGCCGGGCTATAGGCTAGGCTAGGCTATATCCTAGCCTATGCTGCTCCAGATGAGGGTAGCATTCAAGAGTCTCAAGACAGCTAAAGCCGCCTTATTTACCAAGTTTTCTTTATTTTTTTTATTTTCAAGGAATAGGGCTAGGCTAGGGCCGCTAGGCCTAGGCTAGCCTATAGCCTAGGCCTGTGATTTTCATTAACTTCCCATTATTCATTAGGCTAATCTGAAGATACAGCATCAAATGGCGCCATTTAGGCTATTGGGTGAATCTCGCTTTTACAGTAGGCCTAGGTAAGGGAAATTGGGTCAATATACAGGAGGCGCTACAATATAGGTAGCAAAATTATAATGGTAGTTTTGGGTTCCTATCATCATATGCTTCATTTCTATATACTTTTTATCCCCGGAAAAAAAAAAAAAAATTGGGTTTTTTATTTTTTTCTTGGATTTTTTTTTTTTTTTTTTTTTTTTTTTTTTTTTTTTTTTTTAGGCTATTAACCTAACCAAAAAAAACTAACCTAACCTAACCTAAATGTATTTGGGGGCTATTAGGTTAGGTTTTTTTTGGTTAGGTTAATGGCCAAAACAAAAAATCCCAAGTAAATAAATGAAAAATCCCAAGCTTTTTTTTTTTTTTTTTCCCCGGGGATAAAAAATATATAGAAATGAAGCATATGATGATAGGAACCCAAAACTACCATTAGAATTTTGCTACCTATATTGTAGCGCCTCCTGTATATTGACCGGAAATTGTGGGGTAGGCCTAGGCCTAAATTGGACACACGATGGGTTCAGGGGGGGCGCTGCCCCCCTTGACTTATTGTCATCCTCATAGCCTATATGTTGATCTGTAAGGGGGAAAGTACAGGTTGCCGGTATTTAGTTTTTGCGAATAGCCTAACGCTTGAGCCATTTATTGGGTGAATCGCGCTCGCCCCATCGTTCAAAACAACAAGAAGAAGAAGGTCAAGTCAAAGGATTCATTGGACGCAATGCTTTGTTTAGGCTACGGCCGGGTCTTATTATTTTGGTGTTACTTCTCGGTGTAGCCTAGCCTAATCGGGTTTTGGTCAATATTTACAAGACGCAACAATATAGGTAACACATTTCAGTATAACTAAATAAGTTGGTCACCAATTATTTTGCAATATTTGAAAACAAATATGGATTTTATAGGGCTAGGCTATGCTCTAAACATCATATGAAAATGTGTTTTAACCCTCTCACCACGGAAGGGCTCTTGAACGCCCATAAAAAAGCATATAACAGGTACCCGGAAGGCCTCTTGAACGCCCTGTGGTTGAAAGCCTGTGAGCTTCGTGTGCGAGGCGTCGGTCCGACGCATGTAAACAACAGCCGGCTGGACCGACGCCCCGCATCTCCGGCCACAAGAAGGAGAGCGTCGCTTGTTCGTGTGTGCCTGTATGTTGTTGTTAAGTATCGAATAGTAGTGTAAAGTGGCTGTTTTGGCCATAAAGTTATCTCCAATGAAATCATCATCACAGCTCAACCAGTTGACTTAGAGAGCTCTACTTAATGCCATTCTACAGGTAAATAACACAGCTACGCTTGGGGATGCGCGGGAATGCGGGAAGCAGTCTGATTAACAAATATACGGTAGCCTAGCCTAGACTTTTTTCGGCCAAAACACCCGGGTTTTGAGGAATTTATATATTTTAATACATAGCCGGGGCTGGAGGGTTAAGCCTCGGCCAAACCTAATAAAAATATATGGTACTAGTTTAGTTTAGTTTTGTAGTTGTTTAGGTAACAATCACCACGGTCGATCTGGGGATCCGCCGCTTATGAGCTCGTCCTGGAATCTTTACGACTCTGAATCTTACGATTCTTTACAGGACTGAACATGCCATTTTTATCGGCAATAGCTCAGAGAAGAGTGTTGAGAGGGGAGAACGGGTGTTGGAGAGAGAGGAAGGTGTTGGAGTGGCTTTGTTATGTGTGTTTTGTCTGTATACGTCGTCAGGATGTCCCCTGACTGGGTGCAAGCATGTGAAACATGCTAGGACGTACTACCGCACCCACTAAATGTCCGCCGTGGCAGGGATTCGATCCCGGGTCTTTCAGATTCACACGCGAGCGTGCTCACCACTTGACCACCACGGCCTTGGAATGGAAAATTTTCGTAACATGGTTGTCAATACCTTCCTATAGACGGCACCGATTCGTACACACGCCATTTTCACCTGTCTCCCTCGAATCGAATGGGGGATAGAAAGCGTGGAAATTAGAATTTTAGGTGGAAGTGTAGATAGGGAAAATACTGAAATAGCCTACAGTAAAAGTGAAAAGTTTGCAGGCGATCTGCAATGCTGTTTTTGATAAATGTTTACCTATGGTCCCGTTAAACTATCCTCAAGCAACCTATTAAAAACTGTTCAGGGGACTGGTTAGAACTTGTCGGATGTTTAATTGAATGTCGGAAATCAGTATTTACTGAGAAATAACAGTCTTAAAATGTGCTATGGGTCACCCAGGGTCCCTGCCCTCTCTTTCCCAGGTAATGTTCTGTTATGTTACCGGTATATTATATATTATATTATATTATATTATATTAGGGTTAGGTTAGGTTAATCTAATCTAATCTAATCTAATATAATATAATATAATATAATATAATATAATATTTGTACATTATGGGCAGTGGGCGGGGCCGCGCGTATGTGGCGGCGTACAGACCCTCCCGTATAACATAGCTCATTTTAAGACTTTTATTTCTCAGTAATTACTGATTTCCGACCTTCAATTAAACATCCTACAAGTTCTAACCAGTCCCCTGAACAGTTTTTAATAGGTTACTTGAGGATATTTTAACGGGACCATGGGTAAATTTTTACCCTGTTTTTGAGTATGTACTGAGAGAGTGCATGTCCTTAGCCTTGGTGTTTTGGGCAAGAGGGCAAGGGCTAGTTTAGTATCCCACGTACTGAGTACTATGAATCCGCTGTTACTGGCATGCAAGGGCTAGTTTAGTATCCCACGTACTGGGTACTGGTACTATGAATCAGCTGTTGCTGGCATGCAAGGGCTAGTTTAGTATCCCACGTACTGGGTACCGGTACTATGAATCCGCTGTTGCTGGCATACAAGGGCTAGTTTAGTATCCCACGTACTGGGTCTAGGTTAGGTTAGGTTGGGTTGTTTGGTTAGGTTACTATACTAGGTCTCAGAAACAAGATTCGTAGTTGCGGTAGTATTTACAGATACGCCCGAATACTAAATGGGCGGCGGCCCAACCGCCATGGCACCG
The DNA here is from genome assembly GCA_032716605.1 of Paralithodes platypus. Lineage (NCBI taxonomy): Eukaryota > Metazoa > Arthropoda > Malacostraca > Decapoda > Lithodidae > Paralithodes > Paralithodes platypus. Next base: position 2,667,054 of record CM064519.1, read on the forward strand.
GTAAGGGTTCGTGTTGTATCCCACGCAGGCCTACTAGGTACTACGGACAGATTGTAGGCGTTAGGTATGGATTAGGCTTGTATCCAATGTACTAGGTCTATGTTACTGGATATTTATGATTTAAATAAGTGCTACGTTTTCGATAAATCTGGTTATATGGCTTTGCAATTAGGGAAATCATGAGCCGATTTCCGACATTTCGTTAGTCTTTTTCGATTCTGAAAATCCGATCCAAGTTTTGCCAAAAATTGGCTCGGGTTTTCCAAAATTATGCTTTTTGGGGTTTGCAATTTAGGGAAACATGAGCCAAAATTCTAAATTAGGTTACTGTAATTTGTTTACTCTTAACCCTTCCAGCCTGGGTGTCCTGTTGAAAGGACACCACAAAAGAAGGGCAGGAGCCCGGGTGTCCTGTTAATAGGCAGTAAGCTTTCAAGCCTATTCAGCTTGGTCTGAACGCCGTGCGTCCGACGCATGTGAACAAAGCCGATCGCTGCGTCACCGCACCTCCGAAAACAAGGAGACGTCGGATCAATGTTATTGTTGTGACGTAAGACGAAATTAGTGTCTGAAAAGCTCCGATATTGTCAACATCGCGGCAAAATTCGCTCCACTGAAATCGTTATCACAACTGAACCAGTTGACTTACAGAGCTCTACTCAACGCCAGTCTACAGATTGAAACCCGCACTACGTTTATAGATGCGTGAGAAATTTCTAGCAGTTAAAATAAAAAAAAATACGGTAGCCTAGGCCTAGACGTTTTTCGGCCAGATTGCCCGGGTAGCCCACACTGTCCTTTGGAGGACCAGCCCGGGCCACGAGGGTTAAACTCGCAAAATCTGAGCCAAGTTTTGTCAAACCTTGACTCGGGTTTTCCAAAATTCGGGTTTTATGGCTTTGCAATTTCGGGAAACCTGAGCCAAATTTCTAAATGAGGTTACTGTAATTTTTTTGTCTACAAACTCGCAAAATCCGAGCCAGATTTGGCCAAAATTTGGCTCGGGTTTTCGAAATACAGTATTGGGTTTTAGGCCTTTGAAATACCTTAAAACCCGAGCCAAGTTTTGCTAAAATAAGTTTTAATCGCCGTTTTACGCATTTAACCCCTCATTTTCCCTTTACGTCATATCCCTACCCACTATCGGGCGGCGTGACGTTCTGGAATGTTTTGGCAATTTACAGCAATTTCCAGGCTTCAAAAGCATGTAAAAACCGTAAAAATCGAGTGTCAGTGAGCGGGAGCGTGAGGGACCCACCTCCGACCCTGAGAGCAGCCAGCGGCCCACTGAGGTAGGCTGTGTCTCGCACGGTTCTCTCTCTGTGTCTCACAACAGTGTAGCCAAGTGAGCGGCCGCTACCAAATAGCGGGTTTCCCGCGTTTCACTCGCACTGCTGCTGGTGAACCAGACCACGTACGGGGCCCGTTCTGGTCTCATTTTGAAGCTATTTTCGCATAGTTTTCGGCAGAATACAGTTCATTTAATGCAGATGCTTGATTTATCATTCAGGAGTGCCTGAATATGCCCTAAATAGCCCAAACAAGGCCGCAGCCAAAGGGTTAAGATCGTTGTATAATGGGGAAAACAGTTTCGCTGAGGGTTGTAATTATTTCCAAACACTATACAGTATATTGATGAAAACTAACAGGGAAAAATTTAAAAATCCATGGGAAAATTAGTGACCATCTTATTTAGTTTTTCCCACATTTCTAATGGTACCGGTAGTTTTGGGTTCCTATCATCATAGGCTATGCTTCATTGCTGTATAATTTTTATCTCCGGGGAAAAAACAAAAATCTTGGGATTTTTGTTTTCATTAACCTAACCTAACTTAAATGTATATGGGGGATATTAGGTTAGGTTTTTTGGTTAGGTTAATGACAAAAAAACAAAATAAAACAAAAATAACAAAATAAAATTCCCAAGATTTTGTTTTTTTTCCCCGAGGATAAAAATTATATAGCAATGAAGCATATGATGATAGGAACCCAAAACTGATATTAGAAATTTGTTACCTATATTGTTCTATCTATCTACTGCCGGACGCCTTACTCCCCTTACGAGGGTGGCCATACACAGATTACCCCCAAGCGGACCTATTCCCTGTGAGAGGGACAACCCGAGCCAGTTTAATGAAGGACTTACAGGATTGACCACTCAATTTAGGATCCGTCCGACTCTAAGGCCCTCTGTGTATCTTGTTAGCACTATTTTTCTACAGTGGTGTTTGGCTAATCCATCCACTAACCTACCTTACACTTAGGTAAGCAGTACGGATTTGTATCAGGTTTACTCCCCTAGACAGGTTGCCAACCAAGGCTGACGTGTCCCATCCACCTGGATTTGTATAAGGTGCCGACCAAGGCTAACGAGTCTCTTAAATATTGACCCGGGTTTTTTCAAGTGTCGATAACGAAATTCCTCCATGCGGACTACAATGAGAAAAATACGGCGAATCTATAGGTCCCTATTTGGCAAGAATGTAGTTACCGGGTGTACCGCCCATCTTGTTTACACTACGCGGACGCTCACCATCATGTTCCCGTCTATTTTGACTGCCTTTGGATACAAAAATACATTACCCTAACCAAACAACCTAACCTAACCTAGTATTATAGATTTATAAGTATTTATTTTATTTTAAGTATTTATAGATGATTTATGTTGCATGTCAGTAGTGGTACACGCGGTAACTACATCCATCCCCCCTATTTTCCCTAATAAATAGTTTCTAATAGTGCGGCGCAAGACGTCTTGGTCAATACAAAGACGCCGGACCACAGCAATTTTCAAGGATTTATTTGTTTAGATTTGTTATTTATATGGTTTATAAGGTTTCTATAGGCTAATAAAATTTGTTCATGGAAATTAGTATTTACCCATTATCCAAGAATCTAAAAACACGGCCCCCGATAGTGGGAAGGGCAATGAAGAATAGGGAAATTAGGCTAAGGGGTAAAAAGCATATAAAGCGAATATATTGCATTTGTAAATAAAAGTTATCTCTGGTTTGTGCATATTTGAAACTCATAAAACCTGATTTTTTGAAAGCCGAGTCAACTTTTGACAAAATTTCACGGGGTGGAGTGGGTAATAGCCTATGTTATCAAAATAGTCAACTTTGAGAAAACATTAGCCTAACCTAATAACCTTACCTAACCTATTCTAGTATTATGGGTGGGGGCTGCTGCCCCCACACCCCAGCTGGTTGGATAAAACTGGTAACAATAGAAATTGAGTGGCAAGTATGTTAAGTGCGGGCGTACCGCCAGTCTTGTTTACACTACGCGTAGTGGCGTCGGACCTTTCCCATCATGTTCCCGTCTATTTTGACTGCCTTTGGATATAAAAAATACATTAGCCTAACCAAACAACCTAACCTAACCTAGTATTCATGTAGTAATGACAGGGGGCAAATAGCAGAAAATATAGCGTCGAAATAGACGGGAACGTAACTGCGAGCGCACATGACGACCGTACGCCCGAAAACTACATCCATCCCAATCCAGTTGGGGTGGAGTGAGTAATAGCCTACCTCAACTGGATTTCTATCGTTACCAGTTTTACCCAACCAGCGGGGGTGTGGGGGCAGCAGCCCCCACCCATTATACTAGGATAGGTTAGGTTAGGCTAATGTCTTCTCAAAGTTTACTATTACCCACTCCACCCCGTGAAATCCGAGCCAACTTTCTTCAAAAGTTGGCTCGGGTTTTAAAAAAATTGGGTTTTATGGGTCTTGAAAATGCACTAACCCGAGCCAATTATTATTTACAAATGCAATATACGGTATTCGCTTTATACGCGAGTAGGGGACAAAACACTCATTTCGGTACTTATTATGAGACAACCACACATAGTTTCTCAACATATTAACCCTTCCCGCCCGGGCAGCATTTAAAAGGACACCGCGGCAGGAGCCCGGGTGTCCTTTTAAAATCCGTAAGCTTGAAAGCCTATTAACCCTCCAGCCCCGGCTACGCATTACATAAATATTCCCCGAAATCCGGGTGTTTTGGCCGAAAAACTTCTAGGCTAGGCTACCGTATCTTTGTTATTCTGACTGCTTCCGCATTCCCGCGCATCCCCCAAGCGTAGCTGTGTTATTTACCTGTAGAATGGCGTTAAGTAGAGCTCTCTAAGTCAACTGGTTCAGTTGTGATGATGATTTCATTGGAGATAACTTTATGGCAACAACAGCCACTTTACACTACTTTTCGATACTTAACAACAACATACAGGCACACACGAACAAGCGACGCTCTCCTTCTTGTGGCCGGAGATGCGGGGCGTCGGTCCAGCCGGCTGTTGTTTACATGCGTCGGATCGACGCCTCGCACACCAAGCTCACAGGCTTTCAACCACTGGGCGTTAAAGAGCCCTTCCGGGCAGCTCGTGTATGCTTTTTTATGGGCGTTCAAGAGCCCTTCCGGGAACAGAGGGTTAAGTGTGTTTTGAAAGCCGTGCGTCCGACGCATGTAAACAAAGCCTGTCTTTGCGACCCCGCACCTCCGAAATCAAGAAGGAGACGTCGGATCAATGTTGTTGTATGGTATGACAAAATTAGTATTTACCTAATTGTTGTTGTTGTTGTGTTGTTCCCCAAGCTGCCTGGCCGAACAGCCCCAAGGCCATAACCGAGTGCCCCCACAACCCTCCCCGCCGACCACAATGAAGCCTGGGTGACCGAAGCCACTCCATGGCGGGGAGCTGAGGAGGGTGCGGAAACACCCGGGAAACCAAAGCCCCACCCAGGGCCCTGTGCACCTCAGCAATTATGAAGAGAAAGTTGAGGGGCAAGGGAAAAATGTGACGCTTTGGCTTCCAATCTTGGTAGATTGGGAGGTCAATCCACGGAAGAGACGCCGTCACTTGAGATCTAGAAAATATATAAGTTAAAGGAACAGTCAGAGTAAGCTATGGGTATGGCAGAGATTGCTCAGCTCTCATTCTGATAGACCAGCCCATCACCACATGACTAGAACCCAATCCTCTCAGCATCAGCTAGGAAAGGCCCTAGAAAGCCGCCTCTGGCGGGGGGATAGCTCCCCTATTTCAACCCCTTTCGGGGTTGGTCACCCGCCTTTTACCTAATTGTAGTTTACAGGAGTTGAGCTAAGCTCGTGTTGTCCCGTCTCTCAGTCTACAGTACTTTCATCCAATTTTTTCTTGAAAATATGGATGTTCCTTGCCCTTACCACCTCCTCCTCCAGCCTATTCCATTTGTCAATACATCTATAGGGGAAGCTAAACTTCCTGATATCGTTCTTGCAGGTAGGTCTTTTTACTTTGTAGCTGTGGCCTCTAGTTATTCCTGTATCCATAATTAATATATCCTCCCTATCCAGCCTCTCCAGCCCTCGGGTGCATTTGTACATCATTATCAAGTCTCCCCTCTCTTTTAGACTCGGTAGATTTAATTTTTCTAGCCTCCCTTCATATGGCAGTTCTCTGAGACTTGGAACCAATCTAGTAACTGCTCTCTGGATTCTTTCTAACTTGTGAATATGCTTCTTTAGATGCGGGGACCACACCACTGCTGCATACTCCAATCTTGGTCTAATCATACTTTTTATTATTTTCGCTACCATGGTCTCATCCAAGTAGTTCAGAGCAACTTTCATATTCCCAGCCATTGCATACATTCCGCTAAAGAGCTTGTTAATATGTTTCTCTGGCGACAAGTTATCTTTTATAATCAACCCTAAATCCTTTTCTTTTTCGGCCTTGCTAATTATATTATCTCCCATCCTGTACTCCCAATTTGGTCTATTCACACTTCTTCCCATATATAACACATGGCATTTACTTATATTAAATTTAATTTTCCACTTGGTGCTCCATTCGTATATTTTATCTAAATCCCCTTGCAGCTCCTCACAACTACTTTTATTTGTTATTTTTCTCATAATTTTTACGTCATCTGCAAACATTGACATGTAGGAGTTTATGCCTATCGGCAGGTCATTCACATACATAAGGAACATGAGAGGTGCCAACACAGATCCCTGTGGCACACCACTCACTTTCCGCCACGATGAGTAAGTTCCTCTAATGTTGGTCCTCATTTCCCTATCTGTTAAATAGCTCTCCATCCATTTCAGCAAACTCCCCCTGACACATCCTAGCGTCTTAAGCTTAGATAACAATCTCTTATGTGGTACCTTATCGAATGCTTTGGAAAGGTCTAAGTAGACGCAGTCCACCCATCCGCCTTTTTCTTGGAGTACAGTAAACCCTCGCTATCTCGGACTAATTGGGGGGAGACCCAGTCCGAGATGTCCGAAGTCCGACTTATGTCCGACTTAAGAGAGGAAAATGTCCGAATTGGAAGAGGGAGTCCGAGCCACCAGAGAAAAGGGAGACTTCCCTATCACTAACAACTTTGATTCAAGATAAATTACAGCACCTGTACAGTATCCAGCAGACATATATTATAAATATCACTTTCCTTCTCCATTTCACTGTCCTTCTCCACCTCACTGTAGCCTTAGATCTCGGAATTTGCCCTTAGATCTCGGAATTTTCCGAGATATATGACACCTGTCCGACAGACCATGTGGGCCCTCGGAGTATTCCCCTTACATCTCGGAATTTTCCGAGATATACGGCGAACTTTCCGAGAGGCCGATGCCAGTCCGAGTAGTCCGGGTTTCCGACTTCTAGAGGTCCGAGATAGCGAGGGTTTACTGTACATCTATCACCCTACTGTAATAACATAGCAAACTGGTAACACAAGATGTCCCTTCTCTGAATCCAAATTGCTTTGGGGTTATTATCTTCTTTCTCTCCAATATTTTCATCCATCTCTTCCTAATTAGCTTTTCACAAATCTTGCATACAATACTAGTAAGTGAAACTGGTCTATAGTTTAAAGGGTCCACAGGGTTTCCATTCTTGTATATCGGAATGATATGAGCTCTTTTCCATTCAACAGGAACCTGTCCTTTATCTAAGGAAGCTTGAATTATGTCCCTCACTGGCTCCACTAATTGCTCTGCACACTCCTTTCAAACCCAGGCAGACACTTTATCCGGTCCCATAGCTTTCCTTACTTCAAGTCCTCTCATCGCAGATAACAGCTCATCTCTAGTTATTTCAATCTTACTAAGACCACTCTCCAGTACTCCCGCCTGTGGTTCGTCAAAACTTTCCTCTCTAGTAAAAACTGACCCCAATTTGTTATTCATTACCTCGCACATGTCCGATACATTTTCATACGTCCTAGCATCAACTCTTAATTTAGTAATTTGTTTCTTTACCTTCAACTTACTGTTTATATATTTATAAAATAATTTAGGGTCACTTTCACATTTATTTACTATGTTCTTCTCATAGTTCATTTTAACTTGCCTAATTATGTTAACATATCTATTCCTCTCCTGTTTATATTTATTCCGATTACTCTCAGTGTTCCTTCTTCTTAATCTAGCCCAAGCTGCATCACGCCTACCCAAAGCTCTTCATTTCAAATTAAACCATTCTTTCTGCTTAGTAAAATTTCCAGTTTTATATCTTGGGACAAACAGATTGGTTCCTTCTCTATAAATTTTGAGGAATTTACTATATTTACCTTGTACATCTTGTTCCTTCAAAATAAGATCCCAATCTACTCCCTCTAAATATCTTTTCAAGGATACATAATCAGCTTTACTATAATTTAATCTGTCATTTATATAGCTATTGTCTAATCTATTGGCATTACTCGAGGTCAACTTCCATTTTAGTAATAGGTGATCACTTTTGCCTACAGGACATAGATAGTTTATATCACTAATTTCGTGAGGATCTTTTGTAAAAAATCAGATCGAGTTTAGAAGGTTCATTATTACCCCTCATTCTAGTATTATCCTTCACATGTTGTGCAAGTACATTTTCCGTGACCAACTCTACTAGCCGACTTCCCCAAGATCTCTGATTTGGCCCTGCATCTCCCGATTCCCAATCAACCTCACTACAGTTGAAATCTCCTACCAAGATCAATCAATTCTTCCTTAAAAGCATTCTTTTCAGCGACTGAATCATATCCTCGACCATTTCCTCAAACTCCAACTTCCTCCATGCTCTGGTCTTTGGTGGCATGTAAGCTACTGCTATGCCTAGCTTTTTTCCTTCTATATCATTGAGTTCAACTGCCATTATTTCTGCCTTGTCATTATTTAACTCCACATGCTTTGCTGTCATAGGGTTCGTAACTAATACTGCCACTCCACCTCCCCTTTTACCCTTTCTATCATATCTCTATATATTACATCCTTCACTACACACTATGTTGCTGTCAAAGTCCTGGTTCAGCTTTGTCTCCGTCAAACAGACTAACTGTGGTTGATCTTTTCTTAATATATCATCTAACTCTACCTTTTTACTGTTTATTCCATCTATATTAGTGTAGTAGCACAGTACTGTATATTTGAATCCACCTCCTTATTTCTCTTCCCTCTCTGCCTCCTACCAGGTTCACCTCCTCCATCCCTTCCCTGACCTAGCTCCACCTCCCCTGCTAATTTTATTCTCCTCCCCCCCCCCCCCCTCCACAACCTCCCATACCCCCTCTCTCTCTCTCCCTCTGTTCCACCTTCTCCACCATATCCTGGCTCTCTCTCCGGTCCCCTGCTCCCTGGATTATCTCTCGCTCCGTCTCCTTGCTTTGACTTGGTATACTTGTCTCTCTGTCTCTTTCCCTATCACTCCTCTTACTTTCGGTTCTTGGTGGCTCCTGATGTACCACTTCCTTAATTGCCCTTCCCTTATTCTCCAATTTTGTTTTCTTCTTTTGCTCTTCAGACAACTTTCCATTCTCTTCATCAGCCTTGGCTTGTAGTTCCCTTAACTGTTCTCGTTCTTCTACACTTAGGTCCTTTTTTACCCTTATATGATTCAGCTCTGTCGAATTTAATTTCCAGCTCACATTGGCTACTGCTTCTGCTGAGGTCCTTTTTTACCCTTATATGATTCAGCTCTGTCGAATTTAATTTCCAGCTCACATTGGCTACTGCTTCTGCTGTTGATCTAGACTTGAGTTCCACTCTTAGTGGTCTCATCTCGCCCTTCTTATATTTTCCTAACCTTCTCACCTCCTCCAGTTCTTTTACCCATCCATAACCCTCATCTAAGTAATCCAGTATCCCCTTGACTTTCACAACATCCCTTTCCTTTCTTACCTTCATATCTGCCAGGTGCTCTTCCATATCTCCAAAGATTACTACACACTTACCTCTATCTATTGTCTCTCTCACTACCTTCGCTTTCTTCTTTAAAACTTGCACTACATTTTTTTCAAACTCTTTCTTTTCCTTTTCTCTCTCTTCCTTCTGCTCCTTCACAATTTCTTCAAGGGCTACCAAAGCTCCGATATTGCCAACATTGTATCGAATCTCTTTCCACGGAAATCATCATCACAACTGAACCAGTTGACTTAGAGAGCTCTACTCAATGCCAGTCTACAGATTGGAAACCACTGTACGTTTAGACATGCATGGGAATTTTCTAGCAGTTAAAATAACAAAGATACGGTAGCCTAGGCATAGACGTATTTCGGCCATATCGCCCGGGTCTCAAGAACGTCCTTAGGATAGCAAGCCCGTGCCAGAAGGGTTAAGGGTAGAAATCTAGAATTCGGGCGTGCCGCCAGCCTTGTTTAGGCTACACTATGCGGAGCGGCGTCGGACGCTTGCCATCATGTTCCTGTTTATTTTGACTGCCTTTGGATACAATAATATGTTGAGGGGGGGCTTTGCCCCCCTCACCCCCCCCCCCCATGACATATTGTCATCATCTTATATATTGCCAGCAGAGGGCAAATAACCGAAAAAAATCGCCGTCAAAATAGACGCGAACTTAACCACAGCGATCAACAAATGTAAACTTGACGGCGGCGGCGGATGCTTGCAATCGTGTTCCCGTCTATTTTGAATGCCATTGGATACAATAATATGTTGAAGGGGGGCTTTTCCCGGCTAGAATGTTAAGTGCGGGCTTACCGCCATCCTTGTTTACACTACGCGTAGTGGCGTCGGACCTTTGCCATCATGTTCCCATCTATTTTGACTGCCTTTGGATACAATAATTTGTTGAAGTGGGGCTTTGCACCCCTCAACCCCCCCCCCCCCCATGACATATTATCATCATATATATTGCCAGCAGGGGGCAAATTACCGATAAAATCGCCATCAAAATAGACGCGAACTTAACCACGGCGATCGACAAATGTAAACATGAGGGGGGAAGCGTCGGACCTTTACAATCATGTTCCCGTCTATATGGAATGCCATTGGATACAATACTATGTTGAGGGGCCCCCTTCACCCCCCTATGACATTGTCATCATCATATGTATTGCCAGCAGGGGGCATATAACCAAAAAAAAATCGCCGTCAAAATAACGCGAAGTTAACCGCGGCGATCGCCCTATGTACTATACGCCCGGAAACTACATCCGTCCCCATATTAATAATACTGTAGTTTCAACCCTCGGTAAAACAATAAAAAAAGACAGTAACAACATATGTACCTACAGTACTGTAAATGTTTTGACAATACTCTGCTATAGACGACGCACAGTTTAGAGTCTAGAACAGCTGATGATGGGGGGGGAGTGGCAGTGCCATACATAGGGTATTTTTGTTTTATTATATATCTCCCTTATAATACATTTCTGCTCTTAATAACATACTGTATATAGCAATGATGTATATGCTCTACTGGATCTAATAGGCATAACATGATATATGTGGCAACTGTTTGTGCTAAAAGTCAGTAGGCCTAATACCAAGGAAATTACCGATTTTCAGGAACAACATAAAGTTTATTTAAGTAAATTCGAACATCGATTTTATTGTGGCCTATAGGTTTCTTATACTATGTATTTCATTCCTATATTTGTCTAAATGTGCGTAGAAATTTATTACTAATCCTGAAAAAAACCCCAATCCTCTCGGCCTATATCGCATGCCTCGCAGGAGGCGGGTGGGTTTGTTTACATCCTCCGCGAGTGTAGCCTCGGCGACACGCGTTGGGGAAAATGAGGTTTGTGCCCCCTACTGCTGAAATATAGCCTATGAGGATTTCAATAAGTCCTGGAACCCCCCCCCCCCAAACATATTCTGTATCCCACGGTAAGCGGTTATGGCCAAATAGTTATTTTTCGCTAGTAGGGGCGTGTTTTTAAATTTTTGTTTAATGGGTACATATGCATTTCCTACAATTAGCACACATCAAAACACCCTTACACAACTCTAATTAATTGCGTATCCTGGACACTTGCTAAGCATTTAATTTTAAGGTAAGCAATGGTGTTTGTTTATGTTTCTATTATTGTAGGCTTATTATAGCCTTCCTTAACTATTGATTATTGATTTAGATCGAAAATGTGTGTGTCTGGGCTCTGGGGCGGGCTGCCGGCCATATGTATTTTTCTCCATAAGTGATGTTATTCCTATTACTGTACGCAAATTCCCAATATGCACCATGCTTTTCCGTCCATATAGACGCATTTTGGGGGGTCTGACTGTACTAGGCCGTCGCATGGGGCCATCTGTAGAGTAGGGTCTGGCCAAATTTTGCGTCCTACCTTATTTTTATATATTTTTTTATTACACATCTGCAGGAATGACACATACAGTTGTTGTTGTTGTTCCCCAAGCTGCCTGGCTGAACAGCCCCAAGGCCCCGAGCAAGGCCAAGGCCATAACCGAGCGCCCCCACAGAATCCTCCCTGCCGACCACAATATAGCCTGGGTGACCACTGACCGAAGCCACTCCATGGTGGGGAGCTGAGGAGGGTGCGGAAATGCCCGGGAAACCAAAGCCACACCCAGGGCCCTGTGCCCCTCAGCATTTATGGAGAGAAACTTAAGGGGCAAAGGAAAAATGTGACGCTTTGGCTTCCAATCTTAGTAGATTGGGAGGTCAATCCACGGAAGAGACGCCGTCACTTGAGATCTAGAAAATACATAAGTAAAAGGAACAGTCAGAGTAAGCTATGGGCATTGCAGAGATCGCTCAGTTCTCACTCTGATAGACCAGCCCATCACCACATGACTAGAACCCAATCCTATCAGCATCAGCTAAGAAAGGCCCTAGAAAGCCGCCTTTGGCGGGGGGATAGCTCCCCTATGTCAACCCCTTTCGGGGTTGGGCACATACAGTATTGGCAAGTAGTATACTGTACGATATGAACACTTCATTATGGACGATAAAATTCACAGATTCAGACCTGGACCTAATGCCAAAAGAATACCAGTAGCCTAAAAGTATGGTTTATTTGTGGGTGCATTTCAAAGTTTTAGTAGTTGTTTTACAATATTTACTATTTTCAAGCAATATTTTAAAGCCTTCCATGGACACTTATCACAGAGGAGTTGACCATTGCACCACCGTTTTCAGTTGATCCATTTTCTTATCATGTGCAATTTTGGATGTGTTTTTTATTCTCCTGCACAGTACAGTACAGTACTGTATTTTGGTTATGCTCACGGTCACAAACATTACGTACGCATCTAATTTGACCGTTATTTTCGAGATCAGGTACTTGTGTTCGATCTCAAAACAAAAGAACTTAAAAACGAAGGCAGTCCATGACAGGGTCGCCCGGAATGACTCCATTTAGGACGCGAGACTGCAACCACACGAAACGGTCTTTAAACTTTTATAAATTTATGTACAGTACAGTATGTAGTGGACTTTACCCATCTATCTACTTTATCTATCTATATATATATATATATATATATATATATATATATATATATATATATATATATATATATATATATATATATATATATATACTCAGGCCCAATCCCCACTTTTCCTTTTGTACTTACACTAGTTGTATTTGCGGGAGTGAGCATGCTCGTTAATTCCCGCCTCCTAAGATATGTTTTTCATACCGTGCTTTGAAACTATGCACTGATGGTGCAGACACTATTTCGGCTGGCAATTTGTTCCACCCACTAATCGAGTTGGTAGGAAATCTTTTACTTTTCAGATCAGATTTACTATTAGGCACTTTCAGTTTGTAGCTGTGACCTCTTGTTCTCTCACCTCCATCCCTCTCTATGAAGTTTTCTTGGTCGATTTTGTCAATACCTCTAACACATTTGTATATTTGAATTAGCTGTCCTCGTTTCCTTCTCTGTTCCAGTGTAGGTAGATTCAATCTCTCGAGCCTCTCTTGGTAAGCCTACTCCAAATTTTCGAAACCTGGGATCATCCTTGTAGCTGCTCTCTGTACCCTCTCAATTTTGTGTATATGTTTCTTCATGTGAGGGGACCACACTACAGATGCATATTCCATCCTGGGTCTTCTTATTGCCGTTATTATTTGTTTCATGGTGTTTTCATTAAGATAATTGAAAGACATCCTGATATTTGCCAATAGTGCTAGTGATTCTCTCACTATCTTATTTACGTGGCTTTCTGGAGACATGCTATCCTTAAATTCTATCCCCAAGTCTTTTTCTTTTTCTGCTTTGGGAATCAATTCGTTTCCTAGTTTATAATGTTTTCTAGGTCTGTACTTGCTTTTACCCATTTCTAGAGTCTTACATTTCCCTGCATTGAACTCCATATTCCATTTGATGCTCCATTCATGGATCTTTTGTAAATCTGCTTGGAGCTCAAGGCAATCTGTGTGTGTGTGTGTGGAGGGGGGGGGGGGGGGGAACTCAAGACAGCCCGAATAGGGACAACACATCAGAAAACAATGAACACACAAAAACAAAACATAAATTCACACACATCCTCATAGCTCTTGTAAATTGCAGATGGAAAGCAGTGGAGGACTTGCGGCAGATGAACCATTTACAAGAGTTTCTACTGCCTGGCGGACCGTTTGTACCGGAGGTGTTCAACGACAAAAAAAAGTAGCTTTTGATTTTTTAAGACCTTTTGTGTCATTTAGGTGTAGATTTTTTAAAAATATGTCACCGGTACTGAAAGGGGTACCATGAACTGGGGCAAATTCGGATTTTTTTTGTGTTTTTGTACCATCGAGTCAAGTTTTTAGTTCTATCGAAGATCTTTAGTATTATACGTGAGGCTGGTCCACTAGTATATCAAGTCGTAGCAGCAAGAAAATATTAGATATCTATTATATACTGTACTATGAAAATATATAATTACAGTGGAGCCCCTACCATATCTTCGCAACAGCAATCTTCGCTGTAGCCACTAAATAGACTCAATTTCGCTGTAAATGAATCAATCTTAGCCAAAAAATACGAGGAAAGTATGCCGCGGTTTTATTCTTCGCAGCTAATATTTCAGTCTTCACACCGCATTTTCCTGCCTAGCTGAGGCATAAACATGCTGGCCAGCCAATCACAGTCAACCATTCGGGCACCATCTTGCAACGTCATTGCAAAGCAGTCAATCACAGGCATCCAGTAGAACGCCATTGGAAGTAAAGTGATTAATTAGATTTTTTCTATAGGTCCAGGAATATATATATATATATATATATATATATATATATATATATTTTTTTTTTTAAAGACAATGAACGGAGGAAGGAAAAACACAGATAAAACAAAAAGGTCCATGTGCCTAAAGTCATCCTCCATTCATAAAATGTTTGTAACAACTGGATTTAAACTTTTGTAGATAGTAAGTTTGTGGAAAGCAACTCAAGGGAAGTGAATTCCAAAGAGTAGTTCTAGGGATAAATTAATTTTGATAAGCAGAAGTTCTGCATTGTGGAGGAGAAAATGTAAATTCATGGGCGCTCTCAGCTGCCCTAGTTCTACGGGGAAAGATGTGGAGAGGCGGCACAATTGAAGCAAGTTCCTCGGAACAATTGCTGTGAAAATATCTGTAGAATAATGCAAGGGATGCAACGTTTCTTCGTATGGATAATGTAGGAAGGTCCTGTGTGATTGCAGGGTTATTGATTAATCTAATAGCTTTATTTTGAATTTTACTGCCTCAATGCAACCACTCCACTTCCACTCCACAGAGGTGAACAGTAATCCATCTGAGAACGCACATGACTTTTATATATTACGGCCAACTGCTCGTCAGTGAAGAATTCTCGAACTCTGTACAGGAGTCCCAGTTTTTTAGAGGCATTCTTAGCAATGCTTCTAACATAATGTGTCCAGCTCAAGTTAGTAGTTAATGTTACACCGAGAATGTCAATACTAGGGGAAGTGGGAATATTTACATCATTAAAAAATATATGGGAGTCAGTGAGATTCTGTCGGTTAGAAAATTGAATGTACTTGGTTTTCTGTGCATTAAAGGAAACTAGATTATTTTGTCCCCATTCATCAATTCTAGAAAGGTTCTGGTTCAGAGAAATTGCAGTGTTTATTTTTGAATTTATAAGATCGGGTTGGGTGAAAGAATTGGTAAATGTGAAGGAACTGTGGAGTGTTGAGTCATCTGCGTAGAAATGTATTGGATTATGAGTGGTAGATATGAGATCATTGATATGAATGAGGAACAGAGTTGGGGCCAAAACTGATCCCTGGGGAACACCAGAATTTATTGAGTGAAATTGAGAATAAAGGCCATCTACCATTACACATATTTTTCTGTTATGAAGATAAGTAGAAATTAGTGGAACTAATGATGCAAGGCCGTAGTGTGACATCTTCGACAATAAGGATTGATGCCAGACTCTATCAAATGCCTTTGATATATCCAGTGCTATTGTATGTGTTTCACCATGTTGGTCTGTAGCTTGGTTGATTTGATGCGTAAGAAGGCAAAGAATGTCTGCAGTTGATCGACATCGTCTAAAACCATATTGCCTATCACTGATTAATTTATTATTCTCAAGATGCTTAATTATGTGATTATTTAATATAATTTCAAAGACTTTACCAAGAGTGGAAGTTATAGCTATTGGTCTGTAGTTTGATGGATCTGAAGAGGCACCTTTTTTAGGAACTGGATGGATGTTTGCTTCTTTCCAGGGTACTGGGAAGCATGAGGTATGAGTACACAGACGGAAATTTTTTGCCAATACAGGAGCGAGCACCAAGGAGCAATTCTTAAGTACTATTGGAGGAATTTCATCTAGACCAGGAGCCTTATCTACTGAGAGATTCTGCAAAATAGTTTTGACATGTCTGGTGTGGATCTTAAGTGAGGGAATTTCAGGCGAATTAAAATTAAGTACAGGGACATCTTGATTTATTTCATCTAAGGTTGAGTTGGTGGAGAAAATATCCGCAAGAAGGTTAGCTTTACCTCGTGGGTCACTTACAAGATTGCCAGTCGGAGATTTTAATGGTGGAATGGATGAAGCAGTAGTGAAGTTGGATTTGAATGAGTTAAGAGTAGACCAAATTATTTTGTTATCATTTGGATTATTTAGAAGTTTGTTTGCCTGCTTGTGGAGAAAGTTTGATTTAGTTAGGTTTAATACAGTTTTGGCATGATTTCTGATGTTTCTAAAGTAATTAAAGGCTTCATGTGTTTTTGATCTTGTGTATGCATTGTAGACTATTGTTTTTTGTTCAGTTACTCTAGCAATTTGTAGCGAGGTTGGTCCTTTGAGATCAGTGCCTTATAAATTGTCCTTTCCTTCCACGTAAACATTGCGCTATTCGGTGTGCAGTTGGGTCTGAGTGCATTATTAGGTTAATATCCAGTATTGGATAAATAGATATCAATCGTAGTCATGTACTTAACCTTTAACCCCTTCTGTACCGGCGACATCCTTTTAACTATATTCTGGCTGTTATCAGACGATAGTATTCAGTTTATAAAAAGGCCTCCACCAATTAACAGACTTTGAACTATCTTGCATAACCCTTTTTACTACCACCAATCCTTCTTAACCCTCGTGTAGCGGGGGATTTTGGGCATATTCAGGCCCTCCTGAATGATCAATCAAGTATCTGCATGAACACAAATTTATTCAGCAAAAAACTAGGCACTACAAGCTTCAAAATGAGACCAGAACGAGCTACGTAGCACTCGTCGTTTTCATGCAGTGCTACCACTAACATGGGAGTTTAGCGTATAGCGGCATATTTTTTCCAGCTACGCTCACTCCTGGCTACACTGCCGGCCTCTCGAGAACAGAGGGAGCGTGAGTCAGTGGGCGGCGGTAAGCCCTGGGTGTCGGCCGTGTGGCCTGCTGCGCTCCCGGCCATTTGCACTCTATTTTAACCCTTTAAAAGCCTTAATAATGCTCCTAACTTGCTGCTTTTTAGATACAGACTTAAGTCGGGCCCCACTCTTTAAGTGTTAAGCAACATAACATTCTGTAAATGTAACTAAATTGGGATTAAAAAGACATCGCCGGTACAGGTTGGGTTAACTGTCTTTGGTGGTTTAATGGTTAGTGTTTAAAATCTGGATGTGGTATCCCAGGTTCGAATCCCGGGAGGATCACATAGTTTCATTCATTTCATTGGGAGGTGTTTGGTGTTGGGAGTGATATTAATATTAATTAGATAGAATATTAGTATAGGGTCACTATGGTCTATTCATTATATTTAATTTAAAAAAAATCTGACCACTAACCTCTATAACTGTGTTCTTTCCGTTCTAAGCGTTGTTTCCACATAGCAATTTTGATCCGTTATTTTGCCTTTTATATTGTCTTTGCCCAAGTTTTGGTTTGTTTAGTTTGCAAGTTTTACATTTTAACTCAGACTATTCCTTCTAGGTGCTGGCGAGATGGACCGATTGGGTGGCACTGCAAGGGGGGCTGCGGACGGTCGGGGTATTGACTCCCCCGCTGCCCTCTCAGAGACAGATCTCATCTCTCCCTGGCCCCTTCTGGGGTCCGAACATCTAAAGCGGCTTCGGTCTACCAGACTCGGGACTAATGTTTCTACCATTTGGGAAGAGTCAGACAGGGAATAGGTGAGGAAATTTACAGCCCATTTGTTCTAGCCTATTTTAAGTTCCAGACGGTTGGAGTCAGAATTTTTGGCCTACTTAAAATGAATGGACTATAGTGGGAGTCTGTCCAGTCCAAGGACGTTGCTTTTTAATATCTTAATTTTTCCAGGGTATTAGATCACACGTTTGGGGCCACACGCTCGATCGCCCAATTATTGCACTAAGTATCGTATGACATGATACTGTACTTTTTGTTCAGCTTATAGCAGAGTTCCAAGCAGCTCATTCTTGGGCGCTCCTCTTAGTTAGTCCTTTGGCTGCGAGAATAGTTTGTACTACCTGATCCCACGTCTTTCTTGGTCCACCTCTCCTTGCGACTCTCTCCACGTTCATATACTTTCTTTTCTTGACCCAATTATTGTCATCCATCCTTTTCACATGTCCACACCAACTAAGCCTGCTCTTACGCATATCCTCATTAATAATCTCTTTGCTTAAGCTCCTTCTGAGTTCTACATTTGGATTTTTGTCTTACATTGCAGGCCCACATATCCATCTCACTATCCTCATTTCATTTTGTTCCATCGTATTTATATCTTTCATATTGATAGGCCAGGTTTCGCTAGCATACACCATCATACAGTACTTCTAACGCATGTACTAGATTAGAAAAGAAAAACAATAAACCAAACCTTTGCCTTAAATCACAGCGGTTTTGATTTAGTTATTTTGTCTTTTTACTGTGTTCGTATAAGTTTTGGTTTGTTTATTTTGCAAGTTTTACATTTTAATTTTAATTATAATCTAACATATCCTTAACCTCATACAGGTTTGAGAGCGCGAAATAGAAGATACAACGAGATTGAGTGGCCCTGTTTTCTGGAATTGGTGAAGATTGACTTGACTGGGACAAGAACTCTATGAAGGAGATTACCAATTGCCTAACTTCAAGAGTTACACTCAATGTGAGGACCAGCATGTACGGTAAGTTTATAGAGTACACATACACATTCATAAAATTTTAAGACTGAATGTTCCACACATAAGTGCAGTTTCAGTCTTGTCCTAATGGCGGCGTTCCAGGCAACCCTGTTAAGGGCTGCTTCACTTGTCAAGTTCTTGGATTTGAGATCGGCGCGTATAGTCCGATCCCAGGTCTTGCTCGGTCCACCCCTTGGTGCAGCTCCCTCCACAATCACAAACCTGCATTTTTTCACCCAATTTTGTTCATCCATTCTCTCCACATGTCCATACCATCCCAGTCTACTTGTACGCATCACCTCGCTAATACTCTTTATACCTAAATGTCTCCTCAGCTCAACATTTGTTATTCTATCCTGTAGCCTGGCCCCACACATCCATCTCACCATTCTCATCTCATTACGCTCCATTCTGTTGACATCCTCTACTTTAACGGCCCATGTTTCTGAGGCATACGTCATTGCACTTATAACACATGAGGCATACACCTTTCTCTTCAGGGGGAGAGGCATTCTTTTCATGGTCAGGATTGGCATCAATTCTCTGAACTACCCCCAGCCACACCTAATTCTAGCAACAGTGGCAGCCTCGGCCCCATCACCGGCAGAGATGGTATCTCCTAGGTAACAAAACTTGTTCACCAGCTCCAAAGACTCATTTCCAAAATTCACAGCCACAGGATCATCACTTAACACAAGCTCGCCTTTGCACACTACGCACTCAAAGTTCTCTATTTCTGACTTATCCTTCGGCAGGGGTCCCTTTATTCTACTACAGTTCTTACTCCCATGGTGTACCCAACATCGACAGATGCTACATTGAATTGAGTTAACGCCCACTCCCTTTCCACACACTGCACATGGGTATGCACCGCTCTTTTCCACATTGCCTCGTCTCAATCTACAATGCATAACCTTGGTTTTGTTAATATCGACTCTTAAACCCTTGCTCGCCATGCCCTCTCTCCACTCTCTGAATTTGGCCTCATCATCCTGCATACTGTCAGCTATTAGGACTAAGTCGTCTGCATAAAACAGTTCCAACGGGAGTCCGCCTCTAAAAACTCTAGACAGCGCCTCCAAGACCATAATAAAAAGGAGGGGGCTTAACACTGAACCCTGATGGACTCCAACACGGACTGCGAACTCATCACTCAGTACACCCTTCACCCTCACCGCACTTCGCGAATCCTCATACATCTTCATTATCACATGCACCAGCCACTCTTCCACACCAAGTTTCCTCATAGCCCACTGCACATCTCTAGGCACCCTATCAAAGGCCTTCTCCAGGTCTACAAACACAAAGTAAAGATCCCTGCCTTTTAGTAAGTATCTTTCCTGTATCTGCCTGACTATGAAGATAGCATCGGTTGTACCACGTCCTGGCATAAAACCAAACTGCATATCATCAATAGAGATGCTTTGCCTGATCAAACCCTCAAGGACTCTCTCACATACCTTCATGGTTTGGTCAAGCATTTTCAGGCCCCTATAATTAACTCTATCTAGCGCATCCCCTTTTCCTTTGTATATATTTACTATTACACTTTTGAGCCAATCCTCTGGGATTTTCTCATCTTTAATAATGGTGTTTATCAACTCAGTGACTAAGTTTACACCAATCTCCCCTGAGGCTTTTATCATCTCAGCGACAATGTCGGAGCAACCTGGAGCTTTACCGTCCTTCATTTTATTGATTGCGTCGCTCACTACAGCTGGTGCTATCAAAGGAGGGGGCCCAGATATTGGTTTTTCGATACTAAGCTGTTCCTTATCCCATTCAAACTCTACATTTAGCAATCATCCATGCTTCTCTGATGCATACACAATCTTCCCATTATCATTTCTAACACACTGTTCACCTATAATATCCCTACTGTCATTTTTAACTCGCCTAGCTAGGTTGAAGATCCCATTGGGATTGTCAGTGTTACACACTTGTTCGAGGACCAGGTCCTTAATGCGATTTTTAGCATTGTAAATAACTCTTCTGGCAGTTCGTTTAGGTTTTTTTACTTAAATTTTTTTTATATGCCTTTCAGAAAAAAAAATGTATATGCCTTTCAGTAAGATGCCTTTATTACTTCCATTATGGGTGATGATACACAAATGTATTGCGTATAGAAAATATTTATAGAAATTAAACACGTAAAAAGTACAGTAGCCTATCTCCTTTTTCAATGCCATAAAGCCTTCCCATTTTTTAATTGACAGATAGGCAGAATAGTTTTACATTGTTCATTTTATGATTACTGTAGTATGTATGTCTTTCGCGACTTCCCAAATTGACTAATTCCTTGAATGTGACGATAGTGCGTTATGTGTGTGATTACTGTAGTTTGCTTTGGAAACAGATTAACTTGCTCATGTAGTAATGTACACCCTATGTGGTGGATAGTGTTCTTTTATTTCATAAATGTTATTTTAGTAAGCGTTGTTTCCACATAGCGATTTGATGAGTTATTAGTTTGCTTGGGAAACGTATTAACTTGCTCATGTAGGGTGGTTGTCTTTGTCCAAGTTTTGGTTTGTTTAGTTTGCAAGTTTTACATTTTAATGTAGTACACTGAGGTATATATTCAGTGCTCTAATACTCAAAGCGTCATAAATTTGGAAATGGTGAAGTTCATTTGGTGAAAGATTTAACAATGTATACTTGTACAAGCAGGTTGTCAAACTGGGACAATCTGCTGTTAAGACTGGAATGATTATGAGAAGAAATACAAGAAAATTAACATGAATTTGGATTGGTTTAGTAATTTTATCACTCCCAAAGACATAATATAAACTTCCAAGCAAGTTTGCAAGTTTGCAAGTTTTACATTTTAATTTAAAGCATAAATGTAACTGTGTATATATTGTTATGGTGACTAAATACAAGGGAATAGGCCTCTTTTTTTGACACCCAACAGTAGTAACATACTAACTGGCACACACAGTACAGTCGCGCTAATAAGTGATGTCTCGGCACCAAGTATGTTTTGATCAATAATGTGTACCGTTATCAGCAATATCTAAGCATAATTTCTTCATATCGTGTGAAATATACAAACATGTTCCTACACTTGCCCACCCTATTCAACATCTGACAGACATTAATACAGCACAGAGCAAGCCAAACGTAATGACTGGTGGGACATGACTTGTTAGCACGACCGTACATGTACTTATACATACATACATACATACATACATACATACATACATACATACATACATACATACATACATACATACATACATACGGGTTTAAAGACCGCAACCGTCCATAGTGAATGTGGCTTCCATGGTACAATCACAGTACTGCACACAGTGCACAGCAATCACAACATGGTGGCTACAGTCTTTTCTGCAGCACAGTACAACATATATAACTAGACAGTCCTAAGTTACTACCAGTGTTGAGGTGAGATGCTATAATGATTTAAGTACCGGTACAGTAATTCCTTTTTTTTTTTTTTAAAGACCTCCGTCTATTGTGAAAAACCTGTTATCCTCCGGCAAATTATGGGGTTGAGTGAGTGAAGGGGGGGACAGTGAATGAAGGAGGATACATGTTTTTCATAATACGTGTTGCTAGCCCAAAACGCGCGAGCAACTGTGGCTTTCAACCATCCGACACATCTCCTTTTATTTATGTGCATCACACATGTTAAATACAAATAGTTTTTTTTTTTTTTTTTTTTTTTACCCTACTGTGGAAAGACTACGGATACACCACTCCTGCCCGGGCCTCACACAGTGGCATGACCCAGTCCAGTCGAACTGAGCTCATGACGCTGGTGGCATTGCCCCGGAGGATAGCCATCCCTAGTCTTTGCTTGAGCCAGAGGGTTTCCCGGGGTTCACCTGAAACTTCTCTGATTTTACGGCCTATTTCATTCACCATCTTAAGGGTGGTAGGGCCGAAGACTCCTGAAGTTTTGAATGCCAGGGGCTCGAACTGATGATTTCTGGCGATGGCTTGATATTTTTCTCGCTTTTATTTCTGCTATCCGGGCGGCTTCACCTGCTTCGTCGGCGTTCTGGCGATGTTGGTGGAGAAAGTGTCAACATGTGGCATGCCACACGAGGCACCGGCCATTCTTGTAAGGGAAAGTGGTCAATCCATCTGGCCGTTTGCCGTCTTCTCTGTGAAGTCCATGTGGTTCGAGGATTGATGCACGGTTAGCACTCTGCAGGGCCCGTTTATGACATCATTTAGTGCAGAGTGCAGGAGTGTCTTGGCAGGCGGCCTGCGTTGTAATTACATGACAAGGCATGGTGACCTTGAGCATCCATCCCCCCACCACACTTGCAAGTGTGTG
>CM064519.1:2690246-2745246 GCA_032716605.1 Paralithodes platypus
AAAATTAAAAAAATATTATACCGTTGGAAACCGCAACCGCAACGGCGGAGACGAATCCAACTATTTAATAATATTGAACCACAAGTCAACATTCGACCAAAATCAAGGCTTTTGCCTGGGCTTAAAACCCAATGTTTTTTGGAAAAACAAAAATATTTTCGATTCTGGGCGAAATGGTCTGGGCCGAAAATGAAATTCTACGACCGTGTGAGGAAGCAAGCTCGGCTTGAGGAGATTTTGTGTGGGTTTTTTTTGTTATTTTAAAAAAAAAAAAACCGAATTGGCAAACCACGTTTAGAATTCTCTAGGACTTATAGTTTGGGCTACGAGGACTTTTAAAAGTCCAAAAACAAAAACGGTCCATGGGCCTACCAGGAAGGTCACTTCAAAATAAAAATCCTAAAACTAATGGTCCGATTTCAATTCTGTTTGCGTACCCCTATTCGATTCAGCTTGCCAAAGTGTACTTATGGTATAAATTTAAAACACAATCCGTACATAAATAAATCGTCTATTGCTGCCAAGTGGAAGGCGGGGAATATATGGCACCAGCAAAGGACCCAATTGTCTTAATTAACTAATACTCACAGATGTCTTAAGAACTCATACTCACAGATGTCTCTAAATAACTCATACAACAGATGTCTTAATTAACTCATACTCACAGATGTCTTAATTAACTCATAATCATCAGATGTCTGAATTAACTCATACTCACAGATGTCTTAATTAACTAATTTACTCACAGATGTCTTAATTAACTCATACTCACAGATGTCTTAATTAACTCATACTCACAGATGTCTTAATTAACTCATACTCACATGTCTTCATTAACTCATACTTCACAGATGTCTTAATTAAACTCATACTCCCAGATGTCTTATTAAACTCATCCTCACAGATATCTTAATTAACTCATACTCACCGATGTCTTCATTAACTCATACTCACAGATGTATTAATTAACTCATACTCACAGATGTCTTAATTAACTCATACTCACAGATGTCTTAAGTTAACTCATACTCACAGATGTCTTAATTAACTCATACCTCACAGATAGTATTAATTAACTCATACTCACAGATGTCCTAATTAACTCATACTCACAGATGTCTTAATTAACTCATACTCACATTGTCTTAAATTAACCCATACTCACAGAATGTCTTAATTAACTCATACTCAACAGACTGTCTTAATTAAACTCATACTCACAGATATCTTAATTAACTCATAATAACAGATGGTCTTAATTAACTCATACTTCACAGATGTCTTAATTAACTCATACTCACAGACTGTCTTACTTAACTCATATTACTCACAGCTGTCTTAAATACACTCATTACTCACAGATGTTCTAATTAACTCATACTCACAGATGTCTTCTGGAAGAGGATTATGACCTGTAACATCCAGCTGTATATCTTGGTTGTCACTATGATTGCTGGCTCTGCGTGGTGGTGATTTGTGCTCGATAATTACACCTCTGCTCCAAAGTAGACTGGAGGCGTTTTTGCCATGGCCATCCTCTTGCGGGGGTTTCCCAGGGCAGTCAACAATGGCGTCCAAAATGATGCTATGATATACTGTATTTGAGTATGTAGACTCTAAAGAGAGGGTATTGATACCAAATGTAGATGGCGAAGGTTTGCCGATTTCTGGTAAATCATTAGGATACCCCTCCCGTACTAGTACTGGGTGTGAGGAGCGGTACTAACCTGCTATTACTGACACGGCGCAGGCTACATGCTGGCTGGCCATACGTGCAGATTGGTCCGTAAGCCGAAATAAAGGAAAGGACTGATGTATTAGGAGCCCTCCCGTACTAGACAGCCGTTGCGGTGAGGTACTAACCTGCTACTACGGAGCCGGTCAAATACTGACGGGCTTTACATGCGGGATTCGTCCAGCACCACCCCTCACTTTCAATTGGCATCATTCTGGATCTCACCTGTTTTTATAGGGCTCTCCGCCACCCTTCATCAGTTACCCCTCCTCCTCCTCCCTAACCTCCGGGCTCTCATTTTCTTTCTCTCTTTAACCCCTTTTGTATCGGCGATGTCTTTTTAGCTTTGTATTATAGAGCTATGTTGAGTCGATATTGGGCAGATTTAGAAGGTGATCTGTGGTAGTTAGGAGAGTTAAGTGAAATATGTTCGACAGCATGTTTTCTCTTGACTAAGGCACGTTTGAAATTGACTAAAATCGTCTTATGGTAGCCAGAATAAAGTTAAATGGACGTCACCGGTACTGAAAGGGTTAACTCGCTCTCGCTCACTTGTTCGCTCTCAATCTGTCCTGCTTCTTGTTTAATTTGCTCTCTCGCTTTCATTGGCTTTAATGTTCTTAATGGAGTATATTATATTATATTTACAGTATATATTATTGAAATATTGTATGAGTTACCCCTCCCTTTCTTCCAGCGCTCGCTCTCGCTCTCTCTCTCTTCTCTCCACATCACACACACAACCACCCGCACCCGACCCCCCCCCCCCCCCCCCCCCCACACACACCCCCCCCCCCCCCCCCCCCACCCACTCTAATACAACACACACCAAACACATAGGACAACCGAACAAACAAACCACACACACCACACAATACACACACACAAACATAAACACCACACATACACACACACACACACACCACAACAACACGCACACATACACAAACACACAACACCACATCCCACACACATACACACACACACAGACATTTCCGCTCACCTTGCTCTCTTTTGGATCACTCTCGTTCTCACCACTGGCATTTCTTTCTCTGAGTTATATTACTTTCTCTCACTGGGAAGCTTCTCTCTCTCTCTCTCTCTCTCTCTCTCTCTCTCTCTCTCTCTCTCTCTCTCACTGGGAAGCTTCTCTCTCTCTCTCTCTCTCTCTCTCTCTCTCTCTGTCCCCCCTTGTCTCTCTCTCTCTCTCTCTCTCTCTCATCTCTCTTCACTGGGAAAAGTTATCTAATCTCTCTCTATCTAAATGGGAAGCTTCTATCTCTCTCTCTCACTCACTGGGAAGTTTCTCTCTCTCTCTCTCTCTCTCTCTTTCACTGGGAAGTTTCTCTCTCTCTCTCTCTCTCTCTCTCTCTCTCTCTCTCTCACTGGGAAGCTTCTCTCTCTCTCTCTCTTTCACTGGGAAGTTTCTCTCTCTCTCTCTCTCTCTCTCTCTCTCCCACTGGGAAGCTTCTCTCTCTCTCTCTCTCTCTCTCTTTCTCTCTCTCTCTTTCACTGGGAAGTTTCTCTCTCTCTCTCTCTCTCTCTCTCACTGGGAAGCTTCTCTCTATCTCTCTCTCTCTCTTTCACTGGGAAGTTTCTCTCTCTCTCTCTCTCTCTCTCTTTCACTGGGAAGTTTCTCTCTCTCTCTCTCTCTCTCACTGGGAAGCTTCTCTCTCTCTCTCTCTCTCTCTCTCTCTCTCTCTCTCTCTCTCTCACTGGGAAGCTTCTCTCTCTCTCTCTCTCACTGGGAAGCTTTTCTCTCTCTCTCTCTCTCTCTCTCACTGGGAAGCTTCTCTCTCTTATTATACTTAATCCTGTCTGTACCGGTGACGTCTTTTATATTTGTTTTCAGCTATATTGACACGGTGTTTGGAAGCTTAGGAAGGATATACGGTAGCTTAAAGGATTTTTCTGAAGAACCTAGGGGTTTTTAGCATTGTTAATGGTTTAGACGTCCTTCTTAAAACTGAATTTTTTCCACTTGCCTACATATTATCAATAGCACGACACCGGTACTGAAGGGGTTAAAAATGACACGCATGCATGGCCTCGCATTTATAAAAAATGATCCGGCATGCATGGCTTTCGATAATATAAAAATGACACGCATGCATGGCTTCGATATAAAAATGACACGCATGCATGGCTTCGATATAAAAATGACACGCATGCATGGCTTCGATATAAAAATGACACGTCATGCCCTGGCTACGCTATAAAAATGACAAACGCATGCATGGCCTTCGATATAAAAAATGACACGCATTGCATGGCTTCGCTATTAATAAATGACCCGGCATGGCTTCGATATAAAAATGACACGCATGCATGGCTTCGATATAAAAATGACACGCATGCATGGCTTCGATATAAAAATGACACGCATGGCATCGGACTTAGATATAAAAAGGACCCGCATGCATGGCTTTTCGATATAAAAAATGACACGCATGCATGGCTTCGATATAAAAATGACACGCATGCATGGCTTCGATATAAAAATGACACGCATGCATGGCTTCGATATAAAAATGACACGCATGCATGGCTTCGATATAAAAGTGACACGCATGCATTGCTTCGATATACAATAGAAAAAAAAAAATGGTGCTAATTACTATAGCTTTTACCGTATTCCTAGCCAGTCAATATGGTACGCTAGTTCTTGTTATTGACATTAGAAGTACTGGATTATGCTTACCCTTTTCAACACGATGACGTATTTTTCGTGTTCTGGTCACCATTAGACGATTTTCTTTAGCATATAATCTACCTCTAAGACACAAATGTGTAAATAACAGATCAATCGATCATCTAAATATTACTTATTGTTTCTCCTTAACTGCATGACAATATATAATGTTGGATAATGTGCTGAAATGTTTAAGGGGAGGTATTTAGTTTAGAAGGAAGGAAGGTTTTCGGAGCAATGGGAAGTATGTGGAAGACGAGAAATCTCGGAGTGAAAGTAAAAAGTGCACTGTATCAAGGAATTGTTGTGCCAACAGTGATGTATGGGGCTGAGACATGGGCTCTGAAGAAAAAGGAGAAACCGAGGGCTGGATTGTGATGCGAGATGAGCTGCTTGAGGCGTATGTGTGGAGTTACTCGTAGAGACAGGATTGAGGAATGAAGAGATACGTAGGAGAGTGTTGGCAGCAGGAACATTTGTCAGCCAGATTGGACAGGAAGGGTGCTGAGCTGGTATGGTCATGTTGAACGACTGGGAGATGAAAGGCGTACAAAGAGAATATGTGAGTCAGGTACAAGGGGAGATAGAAGGGCAGGACGACCCCCCTTGAGATGGCCGTGGCGGACTGTGTAAGACAGGCTTTGGATGATAGAGGAATGACTCTAGAATCCAGGCAGGGGAAGTGGTGGTGGACAGGATGTGAATTGGAGGAATGCTTGTGATTAGTTGAGTGAACACGTGGTCATTTGGAGTAAGGGGTCGGGCGCAAGTTGGACTAGATAATAGTCAATCAGGCGCCCGGCCCGGGATGGAGGAGACGATTAATATGAAGGGTGTGCCTGGAACGTGTGGTGGGAGGGCTTTTGGCTTTGGCTCCGCTGCATGTCTGCCTGCCGAGATCGGAAACCTCTCGGGTGGTCAAGTGGCCGGGGGAGTGCTGGAGCGACCTTGGTAACCCTTGTCTCTGGGTCTTCTCCTGGGTGACCTGGATGTGTGTGTGAGTTTGTGTTTTTTTTGTATCTGTGTTTATTTTTTGTTTTATGTTGTTTTTTATGTTTTCCCTGTTCTTGCTTCTGTCTTGAGTCGGCATTACCCCCAAAATTGGGGAGGGGGTTGGGCCTGAGCATATAGATAGAAGCATAGATAGATTTACGTCTTGTTACCCTAACCTCCCATCAAGATTTAAAATTACATCCCCTTGAGTCCATTTCCAGATAAATTGTACATTTTTCGGTAAGACAAATGTCCCGGCGAAGGCCGGTTCCTCTGAAATTACAGGCTCGCTATCGCTCACCCCAACCCCCGCCCGCCCCAATTACAATCGACACCTGAATTTGCATACAAGTTTTAATATGGGGTGAAGAAAGTCTCTTTAAAATCGCCTAAAACGAATGGGGGGGGGGGGGGGAAAAAAG
This sequence comes from Paralithodes platypus, assembly GCA_032716605.1. Taxonomy (NCBI): domain Eukaryota; kingdom Metazoa; phylum Arthropoda; class Malacostraca; order Decapoda; family Lithodidae; genus Paralithodes; species Paralithodes platypus. The sequence goes on from CM064519.1 coordinate 2,696,089, forward strand.
TTTTTATAATATCAAAAACAATGGGGCTAAACATGAGGGAGAAAGGGGTCAAGAAAAAAATCCCTCAAGTGGAGATATCCCCTTAAAGTACTCTCATTGCAATTATCACAACTAACGAAAATCACATTGATAGGCTATGAATCAGGCAAAACTATTGTAGTTACCACCAATAACGATACATATTGTTTGGGAATTAATGCCTTAGAGATTAATCTATATTTGTATTAATTTCACCACAACACCAAACACCTCCATTGACATTATTGAAAGCATATAATTATGTGATCCACCGGGATTCGAACCTGGGTGATCACACACAGATTTTTTAAAACACTCTTAACCATTACACCACCATATCGAGACAGTGTTTCACGTACTCTGAGAACGGCTACACTTGCGATAAAACTTCTCTCAGGAAAAACAAAACATAATACCAAGTGCTATAGTGGGATCTAAAACTCTAGAGAGCTTTAAGATAAAATTGGATAAGCATATGGACGAGAAGGGTTGGGTGTGAAGGGGGATCAGCCGGGTTAAGCCAATCAGCGCTCTGCAGACCCCCATAATCCTGCGTTAATCTCTAACCGTTTTGGTAAGATGATCCTCAGGGTATTAGAGTGTGAAGCCTATAATTGGGCTTTGTAATTGAATTGGGGTTGTGTGGGACAGGGATCTGCCTTGCTTAGGCCAATCGGCTTTCTGCAGACTCCCATTTTCTTATGTTCTTATAATTAAAATAGTGATGATTTTTTTTTTTTTTTTTTTTGTATAGAAGGGGATTGGGTAAGATTTTTGAATAACTTGTAATCTATTCCATTATAGTATTGTACATTATAGTATTGTACATTATAGTATTGTACATTATAGTATTGTACATTATAGTATTGTACATTATAGTATTGTACATTATAGTATTGTACATTATAGTATTGTACATTATAGTACATTTAGTATTGTACATTATAGTATGTAAATTCTGTTTGTAATTATGTATTGTACATATCGTATTGTACATTATAGTATTGTACATTAGTCAGCATTGTACATTATAGTATTGTACATTATAGTATTGTACATTATAGTATTGTACATTATAGTATTGTACATTATAGTATTGTACATTTCCTCCTTTCTTGTGCAAGAGAACTTTCTTGGATTTTGTTTATAATATTTAATGTAATATCTAATGTACTATCTCCTAAATTATCAAACATATCTAATGTATCAAATATATGATAGAATTATAAAAAATAAAGGTCTTCATTCCTTGCAACACACACACACACACACACACACACACACACACACACACACACACACACACACACACACACACCGCCTAACCTAGTAGATTACTGACCGATTGTAGACTAGTTACACATTCTCTCTCTCTCTCTCTCTCTCTCTCTCTCTCTCTCTCTCTCTCTCTCTCTCTCTCTCTCTCTCTCTCTCTCTCTCTCTCTCTCTCTCTCTGTTACACACACACACACACACACACACACACACACACAGCCTAGTTCAATTTGGTGTATTACTAGATTTTTAAAGGTCATAGGTAAGTTACGATATTGGAACATATGAGGTATTTTCGTAATCTATATAATTTGGTGTTTCTTTGAATTTTTAGGGATACTTTCACTTTGTACCTTTCACTATGTTTAGGTCTATCACACAAACACACACACACACACACACACACACACACACACACACACACACACACCAAGACATGCTTAACACTAGCATCACAGAGGAGCTTTGACACTAAGCTTATGTTTTACCGGGAAGTTGTGTAATGTAAGCTGCCAGTAGAGCATCGTAAGATAATAGCTATGCATTATGTTGTTCAAATAGCGTTATATATTAGCTCTCTTTGTATTCATATAGACTATCGATAAATGAATCCGCAAGGTGTTTGAGATATTAACATTTCCTTTTATATCTCCCCCTCTCTCTCTCTCTCTCTTCCATATTTTATTATAACTGGTGTTCTCCTATCTCCACTAGAAGTAAGTCCTGACCACCTCGCTTGGATTGCAAGGTCTTTGTGATCAGTGTATACAGTATATACATATCTAAGTACATCTCTCTCTCTCTCTCTCTCTCTCTCTCTCTCTCTCTCTCTCTCTCTCTCTCTCTCTCTCTCTCTCTCTCTCTCTCTCTTCTTAGAGTAACTCAAGAATAAGCTAAAAAATATACTTGGAAAAGTATAGATAATTAATATATACACCGTATGAGGAGGAGCACTTTATTGACAAAGTTTTGCATATATAGCTTCATCAGGCCTGATGAACGTACAGTCACGAGCATAAATGCTGCGACATCAACCAGCTAACATGAACTCCTTCATCGTGAGAGGTTTACACTAAGCTGAATACAATCGTCTGACGGCAGCTAGAATTAAATAAAGAACTAATTGTGAGTTTGAATACAAAGTTTAGTAATAGCTTTGGAGACGAAGGGGCGAACATTATCTGGGTGGTGTTGCAGTATTTATGCTTGTGACTGTACGTGCAAAATCTTGCCAATAAAGTTCTCCTCATATGGTGTATATATATATTCATGAACAGACTGCAAGAACTTTAAGGGGGGATGGGCGTATTTATTTCCTCATTTACATCTGTGTGTGATTACCCAGGTTCGAATCCCGGTGGATCACATATATGCTTTCATTAATTTCATTGGAGGTGTTTGGTGGTGGGGTGAAATTAATAAAATATAGATTCTATATATTTTTTGTTTTTTATATTTTTTGTTTATTTTTGTTTTTTTTAGTTTCCTCCCTAGACCTCCATCAAGCTTAAACAAAATACCCCCAAGACCCTTTCTCAAGATAAATTTGTAAATTTTTCGATAGAAAAATTTCCCGGCCAAAGGTTGGTTCCTCCTAAATTACAGGCTCGCTATCGTTCGCCAGGAAGAAATCGGCACCTAAATGACACGATAGGTGTTAAAATTGACAACGAAATGGGACGAAAGGTCTTAAAATCGCCAAACTAATGGGCCGAACGTCTTATAATTTCAAAACTAGTGGGGCTAAACATTAGGAAGAAGGGGGGGGGGGGGACCAGGGAATCGACCGATCACCTCTTAAGATACTAACCATTCTTTGTCTCCGTCACTCTCTCTCTCTTTGACCTCTGACCAACACATCCTTATATAGAATATCCTCAAGTAGAAGGACCCGAACCTGTTGTGGGTGTTGCGGGTTAAAATATGATCTCACTTAGTATTGCATGTAACGTTTTCACCCCCCCCCCCCCCCACTCCATCTCTGACTTCCATATCTAATTATAATCGTCTAATGATAGCGAGAAAACCGAAAGGAAATGCGTAGTACTATCTTAAAAGCGTTATAATATTATCTCACTTAAGGGGAGGTATTTAGTTTGTTCCCTAGACCTCCATCAACCTTAAAATTACACCCCCTTGAGTCCCTTTCAAGATAAATGTGTACATTTTTCGGTAGAAAAATGTCCCGGCCGAAGGCCGGTTCCTCTTAAATTACAGGCTCGCTATCGCTCGCCAGGATAAAATCGACACCTAAATGGCACGAAAGGTCTTAATATGGGGTGAAAGTTCTTAAAATCGCTGAACTAATGGGGCAAACATTTTATAATATCAAAAGCTATGGGGCTAAACATGAGGGAGAAAGGGGTCAAGAAAAAAATCCCTCAAGTGGATATCTCCCCTTAATATTGCATGTAAGGTTCTCACCCCCCCACTCCATCTCTGACTTCCACGTACCCCTCCTAATCTAGATATAATCGTCTAGTGATAACCAGAACACAAAAAGGAAATGTGTTTTATATCTTGAAAACGTTATAATATTGTCTCACTTAGTATTGCATGTAACGTTTTCACCTCTCACTCTATTATGTCCCCTGGACTGCAATTATTGGTGTTGATTTAAGTCGAATGAGTTTACTGGGTGACTCTTTGGTTTGTGTCAATGTATTAGACTTGTGTACGGTACCACACACACTCTAACACATACACAGTACACCACGCACGCACACACACACACACACGCGCACAGTACAACAAACACACAGCCACAAACAGTACAACACATACACACAGTACAACACACACACACTTACATACACACACACACTTCCACACACACAGTTACACACACACACACACAGTACAAACAGACACACACACTGGCACAGCACCAACCATAAGAGCAGGTCAGTGAACATCTTATAAACCTGTTGCGTTGTGGTGGTGGGACTTTCTGGCGTCTGTAGTTCCTTTATTTCCTATTGATTTTTGTTTCCAGTTATTTAGCTTTTGTTTGTAGATTTGTGTTTCAGTGTGTGTGTGTGTGTGTGTGTGTGTGTGTGTGAGAGAGAGAGAGAGCAGGTATGAGTAATGGAAAAACGAAATGTGAAATTAAGGTGAGGACATTGCAATTTACCGTCAGCTGAAAAAAAATCGCCTATGGTTAGCGTTCATCGTCTTATTGTCATCATTAGGAAGTGTTCCAGTATTTCTGAACACGACTATACTATACCCTGTTCCAAAAAGGTAGGCCAGAAATCGTGAACCTTAACCTCTGTAACTCTAAAAGGGGCTGGAGCAAATGGGCTGTAAATGCCCATACGTATACTCTGGCTGGCCCTTCCCAACTGGTAGAAATATCAGTTCGATTACTTATTTGGAACAGGGTATAGTTACTAGTTGGCGGTCATCGTGTTTTTGTTATCATGAGCAGGTGTTTCAGTATACCTGATCACTACTGTTCTAATATGGCCGGCAGTCTTCGGTTAGTTGCCTGGGGCGGTGGGTATGTCGTACAAATTATATTACCTCTTCTTATTTTTGGGTTATTATTATTATTATTATTATTATTTTGTTGTTTTAAACACACTACATATACACTAACTCATACATTCATACAGGCGCTCACATACCTGCACACATACTACAACACACACACATACACACACACACACACACACACACACACACACACACACACACACACACACACACACACACACACACACACACACACACACACACACACACACACATACACACACCACACACACCACACATACACACACGCACACACACCACACACACACACACACACAGACACATACACACACGTACATTTGGATTTCACTAACGAGCCTATCCAGTTGGCTTCCTGTTAAGTATAAGCGTGTGGAAGACCCAAAGTGTACATAGACCTAGGGAAGGTCCAACACTCGTGTTGTCTTGCAACAAACCCCAGGGCCTTTCTAAACCTACTGGCTACTGAAATCCTTCTCTTGAGATTAAAGGATAAAGACAAACAGTAACATAAAGTCTCCTTCACTCTTCGATCAGCCCATCTCCTTGTAATTGACCGCAAGATATTTGAGATACTAACTTTTCCTTGTAACCCCTTTGTACCTCCCTCTCTCCATCTTGCTCTGCGGCAGGACGTAGCTGAGGAGTGACGTCCTTGGTCTTGTGTTTGTGGCCTCTTCCTTTCACTCTCACCATACTCTATTTTTACCGTGACCTTTCCTCTTTCCCTGCACACACTCACACTTTCACTCTCACTCTCTTTCACACACTCCCACTCTCATTCTCTCTCTCATTCACTCTCTAACACACACACACACACACACACACACACACACACACACACACACACACACACACACACACACAGAACAATTAACTGGCTTCGAACTATCTCACTTAACCCTTTTTACTACCACCTATTCTGTTTAAACTGCCCAAAATCGTCTAAATATAGCTAGAACATAATTAAAAAGACGTCGCCAGCACAGAAGGGGTTAATATAGTATAGATAAGCAGGTTTATAGGTATATAATGATATTTAAGCAATAGAGCGAGGCGAAGCTTATAGTAACGCAATGTAATGGAAGGGAAAAGAGAAATTGGTAAATATACTTATGGAAACAGTTTGGTAGAATGATAACTATATATATATTTATGGATAGATATATATAGATGGAAGGAGAGATAGATAGATAGACAGGCAGATAAATATAAGAGATATTTTGATAGGTAGTTGGATAGCTAGGTCTTTGAAGCATGACGAGCACACTAAAACAACTAACGTGGTGCAATGTTGATATATAGATAGAAAGATAGATAGATAAATGGTTAGACAGATAGACAGATAGATGCACATATAGACAGACAGATATATAGATAGATAGATATATAGATAGAAAGATAAATATATAGATAGATAAATAGATAGATATAATGATAAATATAAGATACCAACTTTGATAGGTAGTGGGATTCTTAGGTGTTTAGAGCATGACGAACACACTAAACAAACTAACAGTGGTGCAATTTTGAACGATTACCTGTGGAGCATCCGGGTCAGGTTTGGTTGATCACATTTTTTAGCATCGCAATGGTGAAACTCTTTGCCTTCTAAACAATTTTGTATTGGTGTTAATTGACCCGCGTTAAACACAAATGAACACATATATGTATGTATGTATGTATGTATGTATGTATGTATGTACTCAGGCACATACCCCATAGCTGGGGATGGCCAACTCGAGACAGAGCCCGAACAGAGACAACATTTAAAATTCCAATTCTTAGGGTCCGGGACCACTTTTGCGTTCCCCCGCCCCTTACTGCGTCTCGTCTAGTAGGTGAATTTTACAAGGGGAGGAGGATTCCTAGCCCACCGCCCCCAGAAGGAAAAGTAGGACAGTAAAAGAGACAGACAGAAAAGGCTAAGGTTGGGTAGAGGATGCCAAACCTCACTCTGGATAGGACCAGCCCTCACCCATACCCACTGGTATTAACCCCTTCTGTACCGGCGCCGTCTTTGCAACTACTAATCAATTGTATTCAGTTTAGGAAGGATCTGCAGCAATTAACAGACTTAGAACTATCTCAATCAACCCTTTTAACTACCACAAATCCTTCCTAAGCTTCATAAAACGCAGGATTATGGAGGTCTGCAGAGCGGGCCAATCAGCGCTCTGCAGACCTCCATAATCCTGCGTTAATCTCTAAACCTAAGATGATCCTCAGATATCGGCGGTACAGAAGGGTTAAAATCCCCTGAATTATATGAATGTGCACCGCATATATAATTTTACTTTGACTTGGTTTGAATGATGATAAGACAGCTTTCCCCGAGTTCCATGAATGCTAATATGAGTGATGTAAGGTGGTTGTAGTGAAAGGGAGGTGGGGGGGAAACTGATAGCTTCAAGGTCGACTGAGATACATTGTTAGATTAAGGGAAGATATATTTTTAATTTATATATTTAATTAATGTTAATATATTTTCTAGACCCTCATCAAGCTTAAGAAATCCCCCAAGAACTTCTTTTGAGATTTTTTTTGTGTTTTTTTTTTTTGTGTTTTTTTTCGGTAGAAAAATGCCACGGCCGAAAGCCAGGCCCTCCTAAATTGCAGGCTCGCTTTCGCTCGCCAGGAACAATTCAACACCAAATAGATAAAATTGGATAAGCATATGGACGAGAAGGGTTGGGTGTGAAGGGGGATCAGCAGGGTTGGGCCAATCAGCGCTCTGCAGACCCCCGTAATCCTGCGTTAATCTCTAACCGTTTTGGTAAGATGATCCTCAGGGTATTAGAGTGTTGAGCCTATAACTGGGCTTTGTAATTGGGGTTGTGTGGGACAGGGATCTATCTGCCTTGCTTAGGCCAATCGGCTTTCTGCAGACTCCCATTTTCTTATGTTCTTATGTTCTTAAAAGGTCTTATAATTGATAAAGAAATGGGCCAATAGGTTTTAAATTAACCAGACAAATGAGGCGATTTTCTGAAATCTTAAAACTTTTTTATTTAGTTATTTTTCTATTAATGTATATATATTTATAATTTTATATATATTATATATATATATATTATATATATATATATATATATATATATATATATATAGATATATATATATATATATATATATATATATATATATATATATATAGATATATTATATATACTATATATATATATATAGATAGATAGATATATATATTTTTTTTTGTTTTTTTTTTTTTTTTTTTTTAATTATGCTCAACATGATGGGGGAAGGGAATCCAGTATAAAAACACCCCTTTAACCCTTTCAATAATATATGATTTATTGTTTCACTTTATTCCGACTGCTACTACACAATTTTACTAAGCTTAGAAAGAGTCTGTGTGATTCAGAGGGATTAGCAAGTTCGATGTTACCCCTTTCCTTGATAAGGGGCACTTCCTAAGCTGTACAAATTCGTCTATGGATAGCCAGCATCAAGCGAGTAAAGGGTTAAGTTGACGCCATGTTGGGTGATGGGCCGTGAAGCATCCGGGTCTATTGACTGTTTTCTTATTATTATTCACAAGAATATTAAGTACAGTTATAGTTGCTACGAACCTATTTAAAACAATGAATTAACAATATATCGGTAGCCATAACCAAAAATAGAAAAAAATTGGGAATGTGCCTGAGTAGACAGATATATAGGTAGGTAGATAGATAGGTAGGTAGATAGATAAATAGATAGAAAGACAGACAGATAGATAGATAGATAGATAGATAGCCATATAAGGAAAACCAATTTTGTTATTAAAAGTAAATGACCCCAACTTTTGCTCAAGCTCACCAAATGTTCACTTTGGGGTCAGGTATTTCTCTTGTAGTTCCGGTGACGTAAGCTGGAGAAGGGATATCCTGGTGGAGCTGGCGTAAAGGGTGGGTGGGGAGAGAGCTGATTACTGTGCTCTCCCAGGTCGCCTCAGATAGATACGTACTGTAGTTGGGGAGAAAGGACATTAATTGGTCATATGAATTAACTACTTCAAAACAAACTGCGGTCCTAATTCAATCATACTACTTTTCCCGCCATGGATAAAATTATAGGTTGTATGCAAATTTATGTGGATATCTGCATATAGATAGGTGTACAGAGAGCTAGCTAGATATTTTGGCAGACGGCTAGGGAACGTCCGGGTCAGATTTTGGGTTCTTGTTCTGAGTGGCGTAACTTGGTGTGAGAGTGTCCTGGTTGGCATACTTGAAGGATGGATAGACGTTTACTTTGGTAGATAGATGGATGCATGCTGAGATAAGGTGTTACGTAGGTATTGTACTGTAGATAGTTGGATAGATAAATAGGTAGATAGTTGCATTAAATACATATATAAATACAGAGAGAGAGAGAGAGATTTTGTTTTACATATATTTACATATATACACTGACCTCACAGACCTTACGATCCCAGTGAGGTGGTCAGGACTTAATTTTAGTAAAGATAGCTAACCCGTGAGTAAGGGAAAGTGGAAAGAAAGGCTACCAAAGAAGGAGAAGGAGAGAGAGAGAGAGAGAGAGAGAGAGAGAGAGAGAGAGAGAGAGAGAAAGAGAAAGAAAGAAAGAAAGAGAGAGAGAGTGTGAGAGTGAGAGTGAGTGAAGAAGAAAGAGAGAGAGAGAGAGAGAGAGAGAGAGAGAGAGAGAGAGAGAGAGAGAGAGAGATGGGGGGGGGGGGGAGGGAACTACCAAGTGGGTATATAATCTTTTCCAAATAGGAGTGTCTGCATGACTCACACAACAATACAAGACAATGCTCTCTCCAGTTTGTTTCTTTCGGGTATTTATATTTATCTAGTTATCTATTTTATCTACCTGTCTACGCACCTAATAATCAGTTCATTTTACCAGACGAGTAATTGTCCACTTACAAGTTGGACCTGTCAACATCGATATTTTGCAAGATTACCGGTACTAGTGAAAATACGGTTGTGGTGCATATATACTGTAGATAGATACAATTACATTGGTCAAAGTTTCTATCTATCACAAATTTACGTATATTATTAATGTCTGCTACATATCGATGTTTACAAGTGGTCAGTTGTCATGTCCCTCTATTTATTTTCTACCTGTGACTATATATTGAATACATAATATCGTCCAGTAGACAAACAATATTCATATGATGACATAATTTCGTAGTTTTCTATCCCGCAATTATGTGTCGGGAAAGCAGCCATTAAAGGTTGAATTTTCTAGCTTAGCTGCGCCTGAGAAGAGAGATAAAATCTACATTGGGTTGGTACTGAGGGGTCATTGTGGTATATTAATAACTCATTTGTATGCTGATGAAGTGGTGGTGGTGATGGTGGTGGTAGTAAGGATGGTTGTGGTGATGGTGGTGGTGGTGGTGACAATAGTTATTGTGATGGTAACGATGGTGGTGATAATGATGGTGATGGTAGTGGTGGTGGTAATGATGGTGATGGTAGTGGTGGTGGTAATGATGGTGATGGTAGTGGTGGTGGTAATGATGGTGATGGTAGTGGTGGTGGTAATGATGGTGATGGTAGTGGTGGTGATAATGATGGTGATGGTATTACTTCATGAGTTCATAGAAAACATGAGAGAGGTTGGCTTCTGTGATGTAGGACTATAATTATTAGAATACCCCATCTACGAACATACATATACACAAGTCATTAAGGTCACCATGGCTTTGATTAATAATAGTGAAATGTAAAAAGTATTAGCATGCTGATGATAGGAATACTTAATAGAACACAGTTATTCCAATATTCAATTATTTGTTTATTTTGAATTATGTTATAGAAATAATGCTAGTAAAATAAAGATAAGTGTGTGGGTGTGGGTGTGTGTGTGTGTGTATGTGTGGCTGTGGATTTTATTGTTTTATTTCAATGTGTGAGTGTGTGTGTGTGTGTGTGTGTGTGTGTGTGTGTGAGAGAGAGAGAGAGAGAGAGAGATCCGTGGGTAAGATACGTGAAGGAATCTACTAACTTTTACTATATACTGGGTTTGTTGGGGAGCGGTAGAGCTTTCTTCGCTACCCCGTTTTCTTTTCACATCGTTTTTTATACCACTAGGATTTTCGCGGTGACTTTCCATTTAATTAAGATCTCTTGAAAAAATCATATTAACTTCACTGTGGTATGCTTATTTATCTGTGTATGTATTTATTTATTTATTTATTTATTTGCATTTTAGTTCAAACATTCAGACTAATTAATGCTGTATGTATGTAGATGAGGAAAATATATTATTATATTTTAAGATACTGTGTAAATATGCATAGATACATGAAGTCAGTCAGTCAGTCAGTCAGTCAGTTAGTTAATTAGTTAGTTAGTTAGTTAGTTAGTTAGAAGCCTAGCAGACGAATCAGACATAAAACAAGCCTGTCAAACAAGTGGAGTGTTAAAGCCGAACATCAGGTATTCTGTTCGCTAGATATCTGACCGGTTCCAGCCTAGTCCCTTTATGGTCGTTAGTATGTGTGGGATAGCTCGTTGGTGCTGTGTGTGTGGGTGTATCTGTTCTGTGTGTGTGTGTGTGTGTTTTGTTGTTTTATGTATGTATGCATGTTTGTATGTATGTATGTATGTATTATATGTATGTATGTAATAATAAAATAATGATAATTGTAATCGGTTTATTACGGTATATATATATATATATATATATATATATATATATATATATATATATATATATATATATATATATATATAATATACTATATATATATAATAATATATATATATATGTATGTTTGCTTTCTATATTCCAACTTACACCCTCTCGGGCATAGGCTGAGAGCCTGTAGCACATTCAACCGTTCAACACGGTAAAGCCCGTGAGGTCTCGTTCCAGTCTTGGGAGTGAGACATGAAGCTCCAACCAGCCTTTGCCATCTTGCCTTCGCATATAATGAGCTGCTTTGCCTTCGTGCTTCACCGTCTCACCCTCAAGACTCAGACCTTCACTCTCAGAACATGAATGTATGTATTATAATAATAATAATAATAATTATTATTATTATTATTATTATTATTATTATTAGTTACAGTATATATTTATTTATGTATAACTGTATTTACTTATTTTTAACTAAGTGCCAGCAGGCATGATAGATTCGCCATAACTTGTCATGTTGACTAATTATTTGTTGTCACTCCACCCTCGTAAAGCCTGATGTATGGTCAGTCTTCATATATTATGCAGGGAGGGGGTGGGGGTGGGGGGGGGGGGTAATTTATTGAAGCTTCACTATAGCATTAAGGGAAACATTATTATTTTATTATTATTATTATTATTATTACATTAATTATGTGTATACGCTGTATATACAGTATAATAATATATATATATACATATATATATATATATATATATATATATATATATATATATATATATATATATATATATATATATATATATATACAGTATATATACAGTATATATACAGTATATATATATATATATATATATATATATATATATATATATATATATATATATATATATACTTTATATATACAGTATATATATATATATATATATATATATATACACACAGTATATATTAGTTTCCTCCTTAGACCTCCATCAAGCTTATAAAAATATCTCCCGTCTTTCAAAATAATTTTGTGGGAAAACAAAATGGAAAACTTCGAGGTGATAATGGTAGCGTTGTTATTTTTGTTATTTTTTATACCTTCCCGATTCGACTTGAAAGAGGGCTGTTTTTTCCTGAATAAAGTTTATTTTGTATTTGTTTTCCCTCGTCTCTAGCACCTTTGACGCACTACCCCTCCTAAATGGCAGACTCCACGACATTGTACACTTAGACTAAAGGTGTTCGCAGAGACAAAATGAACAAAGTGAACCTGTTGGATATTTGCTATAAGCACTGAGTAGGTCGGGTTGCTGCGTTTTATGGTCTCCGGAACCATTGATGAACTACTCCTCCTAAATGGCTGCCTCCACGACATTGAACACTAAGACTAAAGGTGTTTGCAGAGCCAAAATGAACAAAGTTAATTCCTCGGATTTCCGCTACCGACTGTGGTGGCTCTTGAACCGCGATGATTGCACCAGGTATATTATGCACGCTATACCTTGTCACGTTGACTGATGGTGAATTGTCATGTCACCCTCGTTGACTCTGATACATAGCCGCTCATCTTCTACTAGGGAAGGTGGGGGTGACAGGAGGGATGTTTTCTTTGACGGGTCGGTGTATTTGAAACGCTATACAACACTTGGGAAATTCGAGAACGTGGAGATCATCTTGCATAACTCCCGGCAGATTTAATGAGCACTTTATCTCACCTTTTGTTTTGATTTGTTTTTAATTCGGATCACTATCAACTTAACCCAGCCTCTTTCTAATACTTACGATTATATTTGTGTTGTATACAGGTTTGACTCACTCACCCGCTCTCTTTCTCACTTATTTACATTGACACACACACACACACACACACACAATCCCACTACAACACACACACACACACACACACTACAGCAAAAACACACTACACACATACAATCTCACTACAACACACACACACACACACACACACTACAGCAAAAACACACTACACACATACAATCCCACTACAACACACACACACACACACACACTACAACACACACACACACTACAACACACACACACACACACACACACTACAACACACACACACACACTACAAACACACACACACACACACACACACACACACACACACACACACACACACACACACACACACACACACTACAACACACACACACACACAGAGAGTAAACATTGACCAAGATGACCCAACCGTACACAAGTCAGCAGCAGTCACGCCCGGCACCAAGCTGTTGTTTTAACTCTACCTGGTGAAGCAATAAGGGAGAGAGAGACTTTACGTGTGTGTTTGTGTTTGTGTGAGAGTGAGTGAGTGAGTGAGTGAGAGAGTGTGAGTGTGTATGTGTGTGAGTGAATGAATGAGGGAGAGTGAGAGTTGGATAGAAAGACAGAGTGAGAGAGAATGGGTTCGTGTGTGTGTGTGTGTGTGTGTGTGTGTGTACAGTAGTGCGTGACATAAAACTATAGTTCCGGTATGTATGTATCAAAGGATGTGTGACGTGGACATAATACATGCTTAGTAAACTCTACGCATCCTCCCCTGTCAAATATTAATTCTTATATATCTGATTATTTCTCATCCCACTAACCTTCTCTGGACGATTATTATTGTGTTTATATAAGAACATAAGAACATAAGAAAATGGGAGTCTGCAGAAAGCCGATTGGCGATATGAAGGCAGGTCAGCAAAGGCACAACTGTCTTTAACTATACCTTGTTCCAACTAGGTAGGCCAGAATTGGGAACTCTACCCATTGTAACTCAAAGAGGGATAGAGCAAATGGGATGCAATTTTGCACACCTATTCCCTGGCTGACCCTTCCCAAATGATATAAATAATAGCTCGATTACTTTAGTCATCTGTGAGATGTAGAGGATAATGTTCAAGAGTTTTGGACTACTTATTTAACCCCTTCAGGACCATGGCGCCTTTTTTACCTTTGATTTTGGCTAAACGTAGATGATTGTATGCACTTTATGAAGGACCTATGTTGCTCAGAGAGTTTATTGAGATCATGTATGAATATTGGAGTCGTAAAGTTAGATCATATATAAATATTTGAGTCGTAAAGTTAGATCATATATAAATATTTGAGTCGTAAAGTTAGATCATATATAAATATTTGAGTCGTAAAGTTAGATCATATATAAATATTTGAGTCGTAAAGTTAGATCATATAAATATTTGAGTCGTAAAGTTAGATCATATATAAATATTTGAGTCGTAAAGTTAGATCATATATAAATATTGGAGTCGTAAAGTTAGATCATATATAAATATTTGAGTCGTAAAGTTAGATCATATATAAATATTTGAGTCGTAAAGTTAGATCATAAACTAAAAAAATCCCATCTAATGGCAACCAGACTATGATAGAAATTACGTAATGGTGGTGAAGGGGTTAGGGAAGTAACCTAACTCAACCACACCTAACAGTATTGGTTGAGGTGGCACTGTTTGAGAGCTACTGGTTTAAATGGTCTACTGGTTGAGTTACCCGAGCACCCTTCCTGACATTCTATAACATCTCTGGTAACTGTGGGAAGGTGTGGACTGTGTGAGTTTGTTGTAACCATCACGGACTCTGCAATATCCTCTAAGTATTTGCAACTCGTAGGTGTAGCCCTCTTGCTTGTGTGTAACTGTGTATTTCTCTCTCTCGTGTACCAATCAATCCGAGCTACGGTGCGTGAACATTACCTCACCCCGTGTTTACATACATACCTACAACCAGGGCCCAGATAATATAATTCCTTGAGGGCAGATTTCCACTTGAGGGATTATTTTTCTTTACCCCTTTCTCCCTCATGTTTAGCCCCATTGCTTTTGAGGTGTTAAGACGTTCGCCTCATTAGTTTGGCGTTTTAAAGAACTTTCGCCCCATTTATGTCACTTTTAAGACCTTTCGTGCCATTTAGGTGTCGATTTTTTCCTGGCGAGCGATAGCGAGCCTGTAATTTAAGAGGAATCGGCCTTCGGCCGGGACATTTTTCTACCGAAAAATGTACACATTTATCTTGAAAGGGAGTCAAGGGGGTGTAATTTCAAGCTTGATGGAAGTCTAAGAAACACACTAAAAACCTCCCCTTAACCCTTTGAGTACCAGAGACTTCTGTTACATTATATTCTAACTGTATTTAGACGATATTACGCAGCTTAAGAAGGACCTGTGGTAGTTGAATGGGTTGGTTGAGATAGTTTGAAGCTTTAATATTATGCTAGAGGTCCTTCCTAAGTTACATAAAAGGGTCTAAGAGTTGTCGGAATATGATTAAAAAGAACGTCACTGGGTGAAGGGCAGATCTCTTCCACTTGAGGGATTTTTTTCTTGACCCCTTTCTCCCTCATGTTTAGCCCCATTGCTTTTGATATTATAAAACGTTCGCCCCATTAGTTTAGCGATTTTAAGAACTTTCACCCCATATTAAGACCTTTCGCGCCATTCAGGTGTCGATTTTATCCTGGCGAGCGATAGCGAGCCTGTAATTTAAGAGGAACCGCCCTTCGGCCGGGACATTTTTCTACCGAAAAATGTACAAATTTATCTTGAAAGGGACTCAAGGGGGTATAATTTTAAGCTTGATGGAGGTCTAGGGTACAAAGTAAATACCTCCCCTTAACCCAGCCTACATCTATATAATACCGGCGCCACGTGAGCTAGTTTATCGGCTACATGTATCCGAGCCTTAAATCCGCTACAAGCTACTATTATTTTGATGGTCTTTTGTTGTTTCTTCTTATATAAAATTGGTCTAAGCTCGATTAGTAGCAGACACACACAAACTGCTGTCATTATGAACGAGAAAATTCTTAGATTGTAGACTCGATTTAAGCCACTTTTTGTCTCGGATATTATGACTCCGATACATCCGTAGTTAAGGGGATTTTTTTTCTTCTGCCCCCCCTTCTCCGCCAGGATGAAAGTTGATACCAAAAATGGCGCGAAGGGTCTTGCTATTGATAAAGAAATGGGACGAAACGTATTAAAATCGCCAAACTATTGGGGCGAACGTTTATATATTTCAAAACTAATGGGGCTAACCATGAGGGAGAAGGGGGTCCCTCAAAACACCCCTTAATCAGTTGGAGGTTTCATAATGTATGCGAATTACTGACTACGACTGTACATAGGCTCTGTACACACCGCTTCCACATTACGGGTCTCATGGTACTGTTCGTCAATCAAGGGATGCACATGACCGCTTGGCTCACAATCAACAACACACACACACATACACACAACACTCGTAGGATTACTCTTTAACATACGGTACATAGATATACACACTAACAAACACACAAAATGAGAGAGAGAGAGAGAGACACACACACTCACACTCACACACAACATTTAATTTACTTGGTATATGCTTGTGTTTATATGTATTGGCAAGGTGTATGTATGTACGGTCGCGCTAATAAGTCATGTCCCAGCTGGCATTACGTTTGGCTTGCTCTGTGCTGTATAAATGTCTGTCAGATGTGGGTAAGTGTAGGAACATGTTTGTATATTTCCCTCGATATGAAGAAATGAAGCTTAGATATTGCTGATACCAATTATTGATCAAAACATACTTGGTGCCGAGACATCACTTATTAGCGCGACTGTACACTCGGTATAAAAAGTATCTGCACCCCTACGCTGATCATCTGTTGTGTACAGCTCGGTAGGGTTGGCCTGCAGCTATATCCATCTATGCTACTACCTACCTATACTACCTATGGCCTTGGCCTTGCTCGGGGCCTTGGGGCTGTTCGGCCAGGCAGCTTGGGGAAAAACAACAACAACAACAACTACCTAAGACCTATTACCTACGACCTACAACCTACAACCTATACTACCAAGCTGTACACACCAGATGATCAGGGTAGGGGTGCAGATACTTTTTTGACCGAGTGTACATGTGAGTGTGTGTGTGTGTGTGTGTGTGTGTGTGTGTGTGTGCGCATATTACGTGAACTAGAACATTTACAGTGCAAGCTTACCACTAATATGTGTATTGTTATGTGCCTGGGATGTGCTTTTGGGTTACATGAGTTGCGTGAGGAAGATTGCGTGCTGTGTGTTCGTGTGTGTGTGTGTGAAGCGTGACTCTCAATTGATTTTTAGGAGGGGGTCTGGTCTTTTATCTCTCTCTTTCCCTCACACACACACACACACACGCATTCATAGAGAGAGAGAGAGAGAGAGAGAGAGAGAGAGAGAAAGAGAGACATCGAGAATATTAAGAGAAGATCAAGGGGTTAATTTGTATGTTGTTGAAGAGTAGGGCATTGTTTTCTGGCAGGGGGGGGGGGGGGGGGGGTGACTAGTAGACAGATGGAGAAATTGAGTTTTGGAAGCATTGAAAGTAACAAGGTTTTCTCTGCCCCAATTAGAGATCAGTAGTCAGCATCCTATAATATATACACGTGTTGGACATGCCCCATCACTTTAGGATCAGGTTACCCAAGGCCCTCGAATTATGGCACCTGATGATGTGTGGAGAGGTTATGTAAGCTTAGCCGTCTGTGGCGAAAGTTAATGGTAACATCCTGTGTAGCGGGGAGAACTGTTTTTCAGATGCCTATTTACTAAGAACCCTTGAACAATATATTTAACCTAACCTAACCAAAACCTAACCTAACCTAGTATATTAGTGGAATTTATTAATGTAAAATGTAAAAATATATTGTAACATTACCAAATTATTGAGATATAAGTACAGGTCTCCCCGCTACACAGGATTATACCAAGTTGACTCCTCCAGTACCGGCGACGTCTTTCTCATTTTATGCTAGCTAAATTTAGACGATTTTATGAAGCTTCAGGAGGATATAGGGTAGGTAAAAGGATGAGTTGTGATAGCCGGTAGCCTTGTAATTAGTAGACACCCTTACTAAGCTGATCAAAATCGTCTAATAGTTGCCAGCGTATACGGTAGAGGATATCACCGGTACCAAAAAAAAAAAAAAAAAAAAAAAAAAAAAAAAAAAAAATATATATATATATATATATATATATATATATATATATATATATATATATATATATATATATATATATATATATTGCCGTTGACGATTTTGTTCAGGTGTAATGTGGTATTATTTCCCCCTAAAACCAAGTAATATACCCAAGTCGAAGTTTTAGAGATGTTACACATACATCCGTACATATAATGATGTTTGTGTATGCAAATTGCAGATCAAGTAAACAATGATTACTGAGTATGGTGTTATGGGAGATTCTTATTTGAACGCGTTTGCATGTGTTTGAACTTTCACCCGTCTGGTCTGGTAGGCTCAATGGTTTTTAACGGTCACTCCACGAGGCTCTCAACGGCTCCGAGTTTAAATATTTGAAGTGTGCGGAGTGTTGACTATATGGTGTGTGTGTGTGTGTGTGTGTGTGTGTGTGTGTGTGTGTGTGTGTGTTGCTTTTCAATGCTATATTCTGTACTCTATAACCCCTTTCTCATGCTATGTACGCATATACAATATATATATATATATATATATATATATATATATATATATATATATATATATATATATATATATATATAAGTTTGTGTTATTTTATCCTATTCTATATATCTATATATTAATACATTATTTAACTCTCACTCTAAAATACACACACTCTCACACACACATACTCTTTCGCTGTCTCGCTCTCTCATGCACATAGTCTTTCAAACACCCTCATTCTCTCTCTCTCTCACACACACACACACACACACACACACACATACTCATCCACACTATCTCTCTCTCAGTGAACCAACATGAGGGTAGAGTCAAGAGGTCAACCCACACTGTTCACTTCTTTTTATCCGACCCATGTCTTTGGCTGCTTACATTATCTTCAATCATACCCAACTGGAGACCTTCATTACTATTATTATTATTAGTAGTAGTAGTAGTAGTAGTAGTAGTAGTAGAGTAGTAGTAGTAGTAGTTGTTGTTGTTGTTGTTGTTGTTATCATCATCATCATTATTATCATTATGTATATTATCATCTTGCATATTATAATTCTTCTCCATCTCCACCAATTCTTCTCATACCATCAGCCCTCCACCTCTCCCGACTTTCTTCATATTTTCATGTTGTGTATAATATTATTTTGCCTTGCCTACATTGTGCAAGGGGTGACCCGCTTAACAAGCATTATGATAGCGTTTTTATGGGGAGGTTTGGTTTGTTACTTGGACCCCCTTCTCCCCAAGTTTTAGCCCCGCTAGTTTTGAGACTTAAGACGTTCGTTTCATTATTTTGGCATTTTTTTTTTTTTTTTTTTTTCCAAGCAGCCTAGTAAGGATCAGTAGGACAGTTGTTGCTTGCTTTCCTTTGTATTTAGGTGTCGATGTTTTCCTGGCGAGCAATAGCGAGCCTGTAAAATAAGAGGAACTGGCTTTCGGCCGGGACAGTTTTTCTACCGAAAAATTTACAAATTTATCTCGATGGAGGATGTTGGGCGTATTTTTAAAGATTGATGGAGGTCTTGGGAGGAAAGTAAAGAAAATAATAAATAAATAATAAATGAACAAATAAACACAAACCTCCCCTAAGGGGGTAGGTAGTACTCGCTTTTTCTGGACTTCCTTCTCCCTCATGTTTAGCATATTAGTTTTGATTTTTTAAGATGTTCGTTCTGTTTGTTTGGCGATTTTGAGACCTTTCACCTCATTTCTTTGTCAAATTTAAGAGCTTTCGTGCCATTTACGTGTCGATTTTTTCCTGGCGAGCGATAGCGAGCCTGTAATTTTAGGAGGAATCGGCCTTAGGCCGGGAAATTTTTCTACCGAAAAATGTACAAATTTATCCTGTCTAGGGGGTATTTTTTAAAGCTTGATGGAGGTCTAGCAAGGAAACACAACATTAAATTAATAGATAAATACTGTATATAGGCCAAAAACCAAGCACTACCCCTTTAACTGTCCGCTTCCAAGACATCTTCAAGACTTAATAAACCATTTGTATAACATTTGATCAATATCTTGTAGTTGCACAGCATACTAAACATACACGCGAACCTTGGAAGCTAAACTTTGAATATAATATTTAATAGTACTGTATGTAACACTGAATACATCCTGTTATTGTTGGGTATAGAACTCTCTCCCTCATGCTTCTGTACTCCTTCCTTCCTTTCTTCTTCATCTCTCTTCCTCCTCCTCCTTCTTCTTCATCTCTCCTCCTTCTCCTCCTTCTTCATCTCTCCTCCTTCCTTCCTTTCTTCCTCTCCATCCTCCTTCCTCCTCCTCCTTCTTCTTCTTCATCTCTCCTCCTTCTCCTCCTTCTTCATCTCTCCTCCTTCTCCTCCTTCTTCATCTCTCCTCCTTCCTTCCTTTCTTCCTCTCCATCCTCCTTCTTTCTTCTACTTTTCTCCTCCCTTCTTATTCTTTTCTCCTCCTTCATCTTTCCTTCCCCTTCTTTCTTCTTCTATCCTCCTCCTTCCTTCCTTTTTTCTTGTTCTTCCTCCTCCTTCCCTTCTTTTCTTCCTCTCCTTCCTCCTCCTCCTTCTTTCTTCTACTTCCCTCCTCCCTTCTTATTCTTTTCTCCTTCTTCTTCTTCATCTTTCCTTCCCCTCCTCTCTCCTTCTTTCTTCTTCTGTCCTCCTTCCTTCTTTTTTCTTGTTCTTCCTCCTCCTTCCTTCTTTTCTTCTTATCCCACCTCCTTCTTCCTCTTCCTCCTCCCAGCTGTCAGATATAGTGTGGAAAAAAGGATAATCAGCTTCTCGTTTTCTATTTCCAGAATGACGTCACCATGGCCTCCTCCACTCCTGTTGCTGACCAGGTAGGTTGTTGTTGTTGTTGTTGTTGTTCTTGTTGTTTTTCGTTGTTGTTGATGTTGTATAGCTTATAATATTGATCAAGTAAACAGGTCTAGCGACACGGAGAGAGAGAGAGAGAGAGAGAGAGAGAGAGATTGAGTGTGTATGTCCGATTGTGTGTGTTTCTGTCTGTGTGTGTGTGTGATTGCGTGTATGTGTATGTGATTGTGTGTCTGTCTGGGTGTGCGTGTTGTTGTTATTGTTGTTGTTGTTGTTGTTGTTATCCCCTTTACTAAACCTCCAAGTGTTGTATAGTCTTCAGCGATAACCTCTCTCTTTAAAAAAAAAAAAAAATATATATAGAAGGTCCCACCCCTTTCCCATTCTTAAGTAAGCCATTTTAGATTTACAGAAGAGTGACCATTACTTGCATTACTGTATGTCCACAAACATTACTGCATGTCCACAAACATTTCAACCTCTCTCTCTCACACATAGGAAAGAAGCCCCAATCGTGTTTGGGAGGAATGGTGAAAAATAAATGGGAGAGGGAGAAGTGGAAACTAAGGAAGCAGTGTAACATTTAACCCCATCTGTACCGGCGACGTCTTTCTTATTTGATTTCAGCTACATTTAGACGATTTTATAAAGCTTAGGAAGGATATATGGGAGCTAAAAAGATGAATTGAGACAGTATGAAGATTTTTATAAAGTAGACGTCCTTCCTAAGCTGACCAAAATCGTCTACTAGTTGGCAGAATATAATGAAAAGTACATCACCGGTACTGAAAGGGTTAAAATGTGGGGAAGAAGGCGGAAAGTGCATTAGCAAGCAACAGGAAGGTGTTATTACAGAAAGCAACAGGAAGGTGTTATTACAGAAAGCAACAGGAAGGTGTTATTACAGTAAGTGAGGGGGTGGTGACGAGCAACAGAATAATGAATACACGGAAAAGATGTATTATAGAGAGATGAATGAAAGGGAAGAGAGGAAGGGAGATGATGGGATAATGAAAGAGCGAAGAAATACAGAACAGGAGGAAGGACAGAGTGTAAACACAACGTAATATAGGTAGTCAAGAAGCATTAAGGGGAAGTTTTTAGTGTGTTTCCTAGATTTCCATCAAGCTTGAAATTACACCCCCTTGACCCCCTTTCAAGATAAATTTGTACATTTTTCGGTAGAAAAATGTCCCGGCCGAAGGCCGGTTCTTCTTAAATTACAGGCTCGCTATCGCTCGCCAGGAAAAAATCGACACCTAAATGGCACGAAAGGTCGTAAAAGTGACATAAATGGGGTGAAAGTTCTTAAAATCGCCAAACTAATGGGGCGAACATCTTTAAATCTCAATAGCAATGGGGCTAAACATGAGAGAGAAAGGGGTAAAGAAAAAAAATCCCTCAAGTGGAAATCTCCCCTTAAGGAACGGGGTAGAAACGTGAACAATGGAAGAGCGAAGGCAAAGATGGAAGAAGAAGAAACGAGGGAAGGAGAGAGAGAGAGTTAAAGCAAGAAGATAAGAAAGTGAAAACAATAGATAAATGAGGAAGGGAGATGGAGGATAGAAGATGACTACAAATAAGGAGTGCAATATACCAAATAAGGAGTGCAATATACCAAATAAGGAGTGAAATATACCAAATAAGGAGTGCAATATACCAAATAAGGAGTGCAATATACCAAATAAGGAGTGCAATATACCAAATAAGGAGTGCGATATACCAAATAAGGAGTGCAATATACCAAATAAGGAGTGCAATATACCAAATAAGGAGTGCAATATACCAAATAAGGAGTGCAATATACCAAATAAGGAGTGCAATATACCAAATAAGGAGTGCAATATACCAAATAAGGAGTGCAATATACCAAATAAGGAGTGCAACATACCAAATAAGGAGTGCAATATACCAAATAAGGAGTGCGATATACCAAATAAGGAGTGCAATATACCAAATAAGGAGTGCAATATACCAAATAAGGAGGGCAATATACCAAATAAGGAGTGCGATATACCAAATAAGGAGTGCGATATACCAAATAAGGAGTGCGATATACCAAATAAGGAGTGCAACATTTCAACATATGGGCAGCAGGAGAAAGACAGTGCACTACAAAGACAGTGCACTACAAAGACAGTGCACTACAAAGACAGTGCACTACAAAGACAGTGCACTACAAAGACAGTGCACTACAAAGACAGTGCACTACAAAGACAGTGCACTACAAAGACAGTGCACTACAAAGCAACTAGAAGATGATATTAGATTATGGGGGGGTGACCTGCTTTTTGTTATTTCTGTCCTTTTCTCTCTTTCTCTGGCTTGTATCCATTCGGCCCCATTCAGCCAACTATTTTAAGACGTTTACCCCCATCTAGGTGTCGATTTCTTCCTGGCGAGCGATAGCGAGCCAGCATTATATGAAGAAATCCGGCTTCGCCGGAGACATTTTTCTATCGAAAAATGTACAAATTTAGCCTGCTGTCAAACAAAAATTAAAAATATGCTGGCTCGCTACCGCTCACCAGTAACAAATTGACACCTGGATGGGGATAAACGTCTTAAAACAGTAGGCTGAATGGGGCCAAATGGATACAAGCCAGAGAAAGATAGAAAAGGACAGAACAAAAACAGGTCACCCCCCTTAAGTGAAGAAGAGTGCCAAACAGTATAATAGAGAATAAATGGTAAAGATATGACAATGGTAGTGCGAAGAAATAGATGAGATAATGGTAGTACGAAGAAATAGATGAGATAATGGTAGTACGAAGAAATAGATGAGATAATGGTAGTACGAAGAAATAGATGAGATAATGGTAGTACGAAGAAATAGATGAGATAATGGTAGTACGAAGAAATAGATGAGATAATGGTAGTACGCAGAAATAGATGAGATAATGGTAGTACGAAGAAATAGATGAGATAATGGTAGTACGCAGAAATAGATGAGATAATGGTAGTACGAAGAAATATATGAGATAATGGTAGTACGAAGAAATATATGAGATAATGGTAGTACGCAGAAATAGATGAGATAATGGTAGTACGAAGAAATATATGAGATAATGGTAGTACGCAGAAATAGATGAGATAATGGTAGTACGAAGAAATAGATGAGATAATGGTAGTACCAAGAAATATATGAGATAATGGTAGTACGAAGAAATAGATGAGATAATGGTAGTACCAAGAAATAGAAGAAATAGAAGAAAGGGAATTAAGGAGAGAGTGTAAACAGAACTTAATATAGGTGGTTAACCCTTTGAGTACCAGCGACGTGTGTTATATTTGATTCTAGCTATATTTAGACGATATTATGCAGCTTGGGAAGGATCTGTGGTAGTTAAAAAGGTTGGTTGAGATTGATTGAAGCCTTATTATTGCTAGAGGTCCTTGCTAAGCTGAATAATAAAGTCTAATAGTTGCCAGAATATGATACAAACGACGTCCCTGGTACAGTAGGGGTTAAGAAGAATGAGGAAATGGGGAGAAGGGGCGCGAATGATAGAAGAAGAAATTATGAAAATACATAAAACAATACAAATAAAACAGTGCAACATTCAACATATGGGAGGGGGGGGGGGGAGAAAGAAAGTGCATTGGAAAGCAACTAGAAGGTGTTATTAGAGTAAGTGAGGGGTAGAAACGTTCCCCCCCCCCACCACAGTGCTTGCAGACATGGAGGAGAGGCACAGCATAATGTTGAATAAACGGGTGCATGGGGAAGAGGAAATGTAGGGAAGACGGAAGGTAGGCATGGAGAGATCAAAATTACACGGGCAATGGTGAATAGGAAATGTAATAAATTTAATCCCTTAGCAGCTAATTTTTCGACACTTAATGGAAAAATATGAAAATACTTTGTCTCTGCATCATATTAAGACCAAGTTTAGATAATCAGCACCATATTTCACCACACAATCCTCAAAATAACTTGATTGGAACTTTGCAATTTACCGTCAGTTGACAAGACGGACTATAAATGGGTGATTGGTGAATTTTACATGCAGGGAAGATATATATTATAGTTGGAATTTTATATTTATCCAACCATTACTTACACTTACAGTATCTGTTCACTAGCATTCTCCATTCATTCCTATTTGTTACCACTTCTCTTGCCTGATCTATAGTCATTCCTCTATCTTCCAACGCTTGCCCTACACCTACACAGTCTCTCCATCTCAATGGAGGTCTTCCTACCCCTCTATCTCCCCTTGTATCTGACTCACATATTCTCTTTGTAAGGCTTTCATCTCCCATTCTTTCAACATGACCATACCAGCTCAGCACCCTACTGTCCACTCTGGCTGTCCCACTCTCCTCCGTATCTCTTCATTCCTCTATCTGTCTCTACAGGTCACTCCACACATACTCCTCAAGCAGCTCATCTCCATCACATCCAGCTTTCTTCTCTCCTTCCTGGGAGTGAAAGGACTAATGGACGATTTAATAGCTATTCCCTCGTGTGTAATGTGAATAATCGAGTGTGAAGTATTTGGAGGACACAGATGAAAAACAAACAAACGCAACATAGTAGATGGAGGCAAGGGGGAGGGAGGGAGGGAAGGGAAAGGGAATGGAGGAAAATAATGAAGTAGAGGATAAAGCAACTTGCAAAAGAAAGACTGGAAGAAAACTTGAATAATAAACTTAGCCATTCCAAATATAGAATATAGAAAAATAAAATTCACGTTGAACGATGTCCAAATTTCCCCACGAGCTTTGAGGGAGAAGGATGGCGACAAGAAACTGGAGAGTGGCTTTATGAAAGTTTACAAGAAACCCAGAAAATTAAATTAATTCTTAAGGCAGGTATGTTGGAAAGGAAGAGTAAGCACGAGTACACACATTGAAAAACACACACACGCATACACGTACACGTACACAGGCACACGTACACATGCACACGTACACAGGCAAAAACACTGACACACACACACACACACACACACACACGCATACACGTACACAGGCACATGCACAAAACACACACGTACACATGCACACGTACACAGGCAAAAACACTGACACAAACGGGAATTAACGAGCATGCTCACTCCCGCAAATACAACTAGTGTAAGTACACACACACACACACACTCCTGTGGTTGTAGTTGAGGGCTATCAGTTAGCGCCCCGTGGTTCACGCCGTTGCGGCGCCGCCACTGTACATCCCATCTACCCTCCTCTGTGCCAGCTGGTCAAGAATGCTGTTGCTGGCAGCACGGAGGTAGTAGTGGGGTAGGATTGGTTGGTCTGGCAGTGATGACAGGAAATCATCCAAGTCCTTTTTGAATTTTTCAACGGTTGGGTAGTTTTGGTTTCTTAATTCTTTTGGCAGTGCATTGTAGAGCTTCGGACCCCGTGTAGCGAAGGCATTTTCTTTAAGTGTCTTAACTCTTGTCAGTGCTCTTGAGTTAATTGACCTGATAATACACATACGACCCAGTCGTTGGTTTTCTTTTATCTCTATCAACTCCTTTTCTTCCTCTCCCAGCAGGTTTGGGGTTAAGTTGTTGAGAATTTTCCAGGTATAAATGATCAAGTATCTTTCTCGGCGTCGTTCTAGAGAGTACAAGTTTAGAGACTTAAGTCTCTAAACACACACACACACACACACGTACGCACTCACGCAGTTACAAAACGTTATAAAGAAAAATAATTACCACAAAGATCTTGCGGTCCATTCCTGCGAGATACTCTTAAGTAATTTTTTTTTTTTGTTTTTTTTTTTTTTTTTTTATAATGCAATACACTCATTGCAAACTCTGCACTACATTTGAGAGTGAGAGTAAGAATGAGAGTGAGGGGTAACAAAGAAATACAGATAATCACACCAACAATATAAGTTAGCATACCATAGTGTTGGCAATACCATACTTAAGGGGGTAGGCTATATTTTATCTATATTATATTATATTAATTTCACCACGACACAAAACACCCCCAATGAAATCAATTAAAGTATATATGTGATCCACCTGGGTTATCACACACAGATTTTTGCCACCTTAACCATTTGTTAATTTATATATGTGTATATTAATTTATATATGTGTATATTAATTTATATGTGTGTATATTAATTTATATATGTGTATATTAATTTATATATGTGTATATTAATATATATATGTGTATATTAATTTATATATGTGTATATTAATTTATATATGTGTATATTAATTTATATATGTGTATATTAATTTATATGTGTATATTAATTTATATATGTGTATATTAATTTATATATGTGTGTATATTAATTTATATATGTGTATATTAATTTATATACCGGGTATGTGTATATTAATTTATATATGTGTATATTAATATATATATGTGTATATTAATTTATATGTGTATATTAATTTATATATGTGTATATTAATTTATATATGTGTATATTAATATATATATATATGTGTATATTAATTTATATATGTGTATATTAATTTATATATGTGTATATTAATATATATATGTGTATATTAATTTATATATGTGTATATTAATTTATATACCGGGTATGTGTATATTAATTTATGTGTATATTAATTTATGTGTATATTAATTTATGTGTATATTAATTTATGTGTATATTAATTTATGTGTATATTAATTTATGTGTATATTAATTTATATATGTATTAATTTATATATGTGTATATTAATTTATATATGTGTATATTAATTTATATATGTGTATATTAATTTATATATGTGTATATTAATTTATATATGTGTATATTAATTTATGTGCATATTAATTTATGTGTATATTAATTTATGTGTATATTAATTTATGTGTATATTAATGTATATATGTGTATATTAATTTATATATATGTATATTAATTTATATATGTGTATATTAATATATAATTATATGTGTATATTAATTTATATATGTGTATATTAATATATAATTATATGTGTATATTAATTTATATATGTATATATTAATTATTGTTTTAGTTTCCTCCCTAGACCTCCATCAGGCTAAAATAAATTGTCCTCAAGATCCCACTTCGAGATAATTTCGTAAATTTTTCGGTAGAAAAATGTTCCGGCCTAAGGCTGTTTCCTCCAAAATTACATGCTCGCTATCGCTCGCCAAGAAAAATTCGACACCTAAATGGCACGAAAGATCTTGATATTGATATAGAAATGGCACGAAAGGTCTTACAATTGACAAACTAATGAAAAACGAACGTCTTATAACCTCAAAAACGAATGGGGCTACACATGAAGAAGAAAGGGTGGGTGGGTCCAACCCCCCTCCCCCCTCCAAAAAACAAACAAAACAAAACTAGCTCCCCCTGAACTTGGTGAGGGCTCCCCCCCCCCCCCCCCTCCCCCACTTTCCCCCGCCTAAGTTACGATACCGCTCACAAGATGCCTGTAATTACTGCTGAAATACCTCCCGGTAACACGATTACCTCAATGGGCCGGGATTTATATACATGCTGAGACTGATAGATTGACTCCCGTGGTGGATTGTGGGGGTCTGTTTGGGTACGGTAATTGTGATGTATTGCATGTAGCGGATTACAATAATAGCACACATGGTATAGTATAGGCTGAGGCGAATGTTAAGGGGAGATCTCCACTTGAGGGATTTTTTTCTTGACCCCTTTCTCCCTCATGTTTAGCCCCATTGCTTTTGATATTATAAAACGTTTGCCCCATTAGTTTAGCGATTTTAAGAACTTTCACCCCATATTAAGACCTTTCGTGCAATTCAGGTGTCGATTTCATCCTGGCGAGCGATAGCGAACCTGTAATTTAAGAGGAACCGGCCTTCGGCCGGGACATTTTTCTACCGAAAAATGTACAAATTTATCTTGAAAGGGACTCAAGGGGGTGTAATTTTGAGCTTGATGGAGGTCTAGGGAACAAACTAAATACCTCCCCTTTTTTAAGGGGGCCCACCTCGTATTGTTTTTTCTCTCTCCCTCTCTCTCTATGTTGTATCCATTCGGCCCCATTCAGCCTACTGTTTTAAGACGTTTATCCCCATCCAGGTGTCGATTTATTCCTGGCGAGCGGCAGCGAGCCAGCATATTTTAACAAATGTTTTTGGCAGCATGCTAAATTTGTACATTTTTCGACAGAAAAATGTCTCCGGCTAAGCTGGATTCCTCCATACAATGCTGGCTTGCTATCGCTCGCCAAGAAAAAATCGACACCTGTATGGGGATAAACGTCTTAAAACAGTAGGCATAATGGGGCCGATTGGATACAAGCCAGAGAAAGAGAGAAAAGGAGAGCCACGAAAGCGGGTTACCAAATGAGACTGACGGATTGGCCTCGCTCGGTGGATTGTGGGGGGTCTCTTTGAAATACCATAATCGTTATATGAACCATGTGATAGGCAAATACTAGTTAAGAATACAATAATACAATAATAAAGCTAACGATTTATAATGCATGCTCAGACTGATGGATGGACTCGCTTTGGGGATTGTGGGGTCTGTTTGCTCTACCATTCTCATCTTAAGGGGAGGTTTTTAGTTTGGTCTCTAGATATCCATTAAACTTAAGATTACACCCCCTTGAGCCCCTTTCAAGATAAATTTGTACATTTTTCGGTAGAAAAATGTCCCGGCTGAAAGCCGATTCCTCTTAAATTACAGGCTCGCTATCGCTCGCCAGGATAAAATCGACACCTAAATGACACGAAAGGTCTTAAAATTGACAGAAATGGGTCGAAAGTTCTTAAAATCGTCAAACTAATGGGGCGACTGTCTACAAATCTCAAAAGCAATGGGGCTAAACATGAGGGAGAAAGGAGTCAAGAAAAAAATCCCTCAAGTGGAAATCTCCCCTTAACCCTTTCAAGCTCCAATACGCGTTTATGTTCTGTTTATGGCTACCATTAGACGATTTTATTCAGATTAGTAACGGTATATGGAAGTCAGAGGGTTGATTGAGATAGTATTTACCCTTTTAATACTCATAGATACTTCCTAAGCTGCATAAAATCGTCTAATGGTAGCCGAAATAAACTGCTAAAACGCGTCAGAGCTTCAAAGGGTGAAGGGGATGTGGGCTTACATAATTGCTCGTGTATGAAGTTTTTTTATTATTGTATTAGTTTCCTCCCCAGACCTCCATCAAGTTTAAATAACACTCGCCCAAGATCCCCATTCAAGATCTTCTATTTGTAGATATGAGGTCATTGAACGTTATGCCTAGAATAATTCATCCTCGTTGTTGTTGTTGTTGTTGTTGTTGTTGTTGTTGTTGTTGTTATTTCTAGTTTATCTGTCATTAAAACCTTCTTGGAACGAAACAAATATAGCACCGACTCTCATAATACTACGACTACTAAGAAACCACAACCAGAATTACAACAACTACCACTACCCGCTACCACATAACTACCACTACCCGCTACCACATAACTACCACTACCCGCTACCACATAACTACCACTACCCGCTACCACATAACTACCACTACCCGCTACCACATAACTACCACTACCCGCTACCACATAACTACCACTACCCGCTACCACATAACTACCACTCACTAATGACCCTACTGTGTTCAGTAAGTGTGTGGTTGTTTCTGTGAGTGCATGTTAAGGGAGCCCACCTCGCGTTTTTTTCTTTTCTTTCTCTCCCTCTCTCTTTGGCTTGAATCCATTCGGCCCCATTCAGCCTACTGTTTTAAGACGTTTACCCCCATCCAGGTGTCAATATTTTCCTGGCGAGCAGTAGCGAGCCAACATATATACCGGTATATATATTTTTTTTTTACAGCAAGCTAAATTTGTACATTTTTCGATAGAAAAATTTCTCCGGCGAAGCCGGATTTCTCCATACAATGCTAGCTCGCTATCGTTCGCCAGGAAGAAATCGACACCTGGATGGGAATACACGTCTTAAAGCAGTTGGCTGAATGGGGCCGAATGGATACAAGCCAGGGAAGAGAGAAAAGGAGAGAACGATAAATAAAAGCCGGAGACTCCCCTTAATAGGTTGGTTGTTAAGTATAGCCTTAATGATAATGACTTTCTTTTCTCATGTACACGTGTGTGTGTGTGGGGGGGAGGGGGGGTGTACACAGGGGTTGATATGCACATACGCACGTACAGTACATGTGTATAATAGCATATGTACAACAGGAAGAGGTATGTAGGTGTATGTGTTTGCTCTCACTCACTCACTCTCTTTCACATTTTCTCCTAATTATTTATCGATGTATTTTATGCTAATTTGTGTCTATTTTCACCTACCGGTATATATTTTAGTGTTCACCCTTTCTGTGTGTTTATCATATGCTGTCTGTTTCCCTTTTCCAAGTACTTTGTTTGTATTGACAGCACAGACATATTATATAACTCCTATTATAAAACTCTTACTCACATACATACACACACACACACTGTCCAACCTAGAATGAACGGACTATAGGTATTCCTTGTACCTCCTTGTAACTCTCTCTAGGACTGCCATATATTATAGCATTGAAGGGTAACATGGCAGCTATAGCTCATATATTCCATGGTGTGTTTGTACCTGTGTCTGTCCTCAGTTATGGCACACTCTTTACTGTCACGGATATTTACTCTGCCTATTTGTATACACACGTTCAGTAAATATATTTATTATATATATATATATATATATATATATATATATATATACCGATATATATATATTTATATATTTATATCATGCCTGTTACTTTGTATGTATTCATCTTTAAATTATCGTATCTCCTTCTGTCCTTCGTTCCATACATATACATAATACATATACATAATACATATACATAATACATATATACAGGATGTGTTTATACTGTTCTACCTCCAACCTATCTATCAGTATATATCAATTAACAAACACTATGCAACCTTCATTATATTATATACGAAACTAGTAATTAATTCCGATATATACTGTATAATGATGTAACTTCCGACCCATTAAGACTAATAACCTGGCTAGGGTTATTATTTGTTTGTTTGTTATTATGGGCTAATTGATATGGTGGTGCGGGT
Source organism: Paralithodes platypus (assembly GCA_032716605.1). Taxonomy (NCBI): domain Eukaryota; kingdom Metazoa; phylum Arthropoda; class Malacostraca; order Decapoda; family Lithodidae; genus Paralithodes; species Paralithodes platypus. Next base: position 2,728,318 of record CM064519.1, read on the forward strand.
GATTATTATTGTGTGGGTGTGGGTGTGTGTGTGTGTGGGTGGGTGTACTTACTCTAGTTGTATTGCGGGAGTGAGCATGCTCGTTATTTCCCCCCTCCTATATGTGTAGGTGTTATATGTATCGTTGGAATGGCTGTGGATGTGTGTGTAGTCTGTATTTTTAGCCAATTGGCGACATCGGAAACGAAGGCTTAGGGTGGATCTGTATGGTACCATTCTCACTATAGACGGTACCGTCTCGCCCGAAGGCTTAGGTAGCCATCAGCTTTGGTAAACCATATGATACCCATCTCGCCTTGTACCATTTTGTGTGTGTGGTTATGTGTGCATAGTGAGATAGGTATTGTAGTTATTCCATACACCTAACCACATTCATTATGTACAAATATACTGTGCATACATTACGTAATTGAAAATGTTGCGTTCCAAACACTTACTTTAACACATCACGCACCATCACAAAAATTATCAGAAATCTACGGTGGTACAATTATATCTATCTATCTATCTATCTATCTTAATGGATAGATAGATAGATAGATACATGCATGTATAATGTGGTGTAATTGAAGCAAGAACTCGCGCATATTACTATAAAGATCGCAAAAGTGTTGCAGCCTCCCTCCCTCCATCTTGCCACACCCAACACCATCACCACATCACGGCTGGTCTGTGGTCCGCATCTCTCCACATTAATTACTCACTCACACTGACACACCCTCGTATTACCTCACTCATGGATTACAAAATGTGTACATTCTCACACATTTAGTACGTTTGTTATCTTAGGTCTATGTAACATTTTTTTTTTTTTTTTTTTTTTGGTCAACCACTAGTTTTTTTTTTTGACCACATGAATAACGCCAATAATACTACTACTACTACTGAAGTCACGTACTCAGACACACACACACAACCTCCCGCCACCCCTTTATCTCATACACAAACACCTCTCTCTCTCGCGCACACACACACCACACACACCCACACACCCACCCCCACACACACACACACACACACACACACACACACACACACACACACACACACACACACACACACACACACACACAAAATGGCAAAAATGGTACAAGGCGAGATGGGTATCATATGGTTCACCTAAGCTGATGGCTACCTAAGCCTTCGGGCGAGACGGTACCGTCTATAGTGAGAATGGTACCATACAGATCCACCCTAAGCCTTCGTTTCCGATGTCGCCAATTGGCTAAAAATACAGACTACACACACATCCACAGCCATTCCAACGATACATATAACACCTACACATATAGGAGGCGGGAAATAACGAGCATGCTCACTCCCGCAATACAACTAGAGTAAGTACAACTAGAGTAAGTACACACACACACACACACACACACACACACTCAAACACCTTCAATCATTGGTTGCAAGACTCTCACTCCCACACGTTTCGCACATAGTCATTGTAGGCCTATGTTTTATTTCTTGGTCTAAAATTAGTTTCCGTTGTGCAATGCATTATAGATGTTGCAGGCTATCCTGGTACACATTTCAAATTAAATTACTTGTTCAGTAGCCGAAACATTTATGTTCTGTTTCTCTCTGTGATCGTAACCATTAAGGGGACGTTTTGAGTTGATTCCCTAGACTTCCATCAAGCTTAAAATTACTCCCCCTTGACCCCCTTTCAAGATAAATTTGTACATTTTTCGGTAGAAAAATGTCCCGGCTGAAAGCCGGTTCCTCTTAAATTACAGGCTCGCTATCGCTCGCCAGGATAAAATCGACACCTGAATTGCACGAAAGGTCTTAATATGGGGTGAAAGTTCTTAAAATCGCTAAACTAATGGGGCAAACGTTTTATAATATCAACAGCAATGGGGCTAAACATGAGGGAGAATGGGGTCAAGAAAACAATCCCTCAAGTGGAGATCTCCCCTTAAGGCCCCTACACCTATAACAATGGCCCTTATGCCGCATCAAGTGTATTATATCAGTCGGCTATATGAATATTTAGGGCGGATGAAGCTGCTACGTCTCGGTTTTTTTTTTTTTTTTTTTTTTCGTTAGAGACAATCTCGCTATGCAAGAGCCACCACAGTCAGTAGCGGAAATTCGACAGGTTCACTTTATTCATATTGGCTTGACAAACAACTTTGGTCTTCGTGTTTATGGTCGTCAAGGCAGCCGTTTAGGAGGAGTAGTGCGCCAAAGGTTCCGGAGACAACAAATCTCGCGATGCAAGAATCACCACAGTCAGTAGCGGAAATCTGTCAGGTTCACTTTGTTAATTTTGGTTCTGCGAACAACTTTGGTCTTAGTGGTCAATGTCGTGAAGGCAGTGTTTTAGGAGGAGTAGCACGTCAACGGTTTCGAAGACAATAAAACTCTCGATTCAGTAAAACAGCCCTCTTCCTAGCAGAATCGGAAAAAAAGCGCAGCAAATAGAAATGAAATAGACTTTGTAGTCCCTACTAGGCAGTCCAGTCCGGCCCCCCCTCCCCCCCAAACAAAAAGAAGAAAAGTTTGCGGTATATATATGGTAGTGCTTAAGACAAGAATATTAAAGTGGAAAGCTCTCTCTCCACCCACCAATCGTTGAGATAGATAGATAGATAGATATAGAGAGAGAGCTAGAGCGAGCGAGAGCGAGATAGAGAGAGAGAGATAGATAGATAGATAGATAGATAGATAGAGTCAGTATAACCCACACTATTTTTCACACTTACACGGTTGACCCCCCGTAGAGTTAATGACCTGTCCTATCTCATTACCTGTCCTGGGAAAGGAATGGGGAGAAGGAGAACAAGGTAAAGGCGGTATCACGCTAGCACTTTTTCACTCAACATTTATCCTCAACACTGGTCTGGCAGCTTATGAGGTCAACATTTAGAACATTTCGGTCACCTAAATTAATCTAGCAACAGTCTAGTTTCCGTTACCAGTGCAAAATATTCTAGAAATGTTGCCAGAAAAATGTTGATCATCGAATGTTGACCATTAATGTTCTCGTGTGATACAGGCTTAAGATGAACGGTGAACAGAGCAATTTGAGTATCAGCAAGTGGAAGGTGAAGAACAAGAGATGAACACGGACATTATTAAGAGAGCGAGTGCGAAAAAGTGAGTATGTGTGTGTGTGTGTGTGTGTGTATGTGTATGTGAGAGAGAGAGAGAGAGAGAGAGAGTGTGTGTGTGTGTGTGAGTGAGAGAACATAACTCGCGCTATCTCTCACACCTATACAAGCTACCTCCTACTGTGCCAATAAGCTGTTCTATCTTATTACCTCTCCAGACAGAAGGATGGGGAGAAGAAGAACAAGAATTGATAAATGAGGAGGAAACACAAGGATAGTAACAAGGAACAAGGAGATAAAACACCTCTTGATTGATGGAGACACTTTAACCCCTTCTGTACCGACGACGTCTTTTTAATTTAATGTTAGCTGTATTTAGACGATGTTGTGCCGTTTAGGAAGGATCTGTGGTAGTTAAAAGGGATAAGTGAGGTAGTTCGAAGCCTGTTAATTGCTGGAGGCCTTTTTTAAACTGAATAAAATCGTCTAATGGTAGCCAGCCTATAATTAAAATGAAGGCACCGTTACTGAAAGGGTTATTACACAATTCCAGGCCAACCACATCCACTTTCCTACTGTTTACATTTCGGAGTTACGTTTTGCTGTTTGAGGTTTCATATTGGGCCAGGATTTACATCTTAGAGGATACTATACATAATGATTTGCTCATATTAAGTCTAAGGTTCTTAATTATTTGAAGGTCTCACTTACAATTATTGACTGTTTCATTAATAGTATACGATTAGGTAGTGTTGGGTCTTTAATAGTATACGATTAGGGAGTGTTGGGTCTTTAATAGTATACGATTAGGTAGTGTTGGGTCTTTAATAATATACGATTAGGTAGTGTTGGGTCTTTAATAGTATACGATTAGGTAGTGTTGGGTCTTTAATAGTATACGATTAGGGAGTGTTGGGTCTTTAATAGTATACGATTAGGTAGTGTTGGGTCTTTAATAGTATATGATTAGGTAGTGTTGGGTCTTTAATAGTATACGATTAGGTAGTGTTGGGTCTTTAATAGTATACGATTAGGTAGTGTTGGGTCATTAATAGTATACGATTAGGTAGTGTTGAGTCTTTAATAGTATACGATTAGGTAGTGTTGGGTCTTTAATAGTATACGATTAGGTAGTGTTGGGTCTTTAATAGTATACGATTAGGTAGTGTTGGGTCATTAATAGTATACGATTAGGTAGTGTTGAGTCTTTAATAGTATACGATTAGGTAGTGTTGGGTCTTTAATAGTATACGATTAGGTAGTGTTGGGTCTTTAATAGTATACGATTAGGTAGTGTTGGGTCTTTAATAGTATATGATTAGGTAGTGTTGGGTCTTTAATAGTATACGATTAGGTAGTGTTGAGTCTTTAATAGTATACGATTAGGTAGTGTTGGGTCTTTAATAGTATACGATTAGGTAGTGTTGGGTCTTTAATAGTAAACGATTAGGTAGTGTTGGGTCTTTAATAGTATACGATTAGGTAGTGTTGGGTCTTTAATAGTATACGATTAGGTAGTGTTGGGTCTAATAGTATACGATTAGGTAGTGTTGGGTCATTAATAGTATACGATTAGGTAGTGTTGGGTCTTTCATTCGGTCATACTGAGTAGCAGCTTAAAATGAGTAAAGGGTTACGAGGCTACGAACATTCTCTTAGCCTTGCATTCAGATAAGATAGAGTGAACATAATTCTAAGGGTATATTGATTTGTCAAGAACATACTATTGTTTATAAAAAAAATGCGGAACAAAGAGAGTATGTAGTATATGTAGAGAGATAGATAGAGATGCACAGAGTTACACAGACACTCAGACCACACAGACCTTGCGGTCATTACTAGGTGGTCCGGCCTTTTAGAGATACTATGCAACAATGAGATACCCATAGATAGAGTGGTTGAAATCATATTCTACCTCCATGGTTGAAACAAATACATAGAGACAGAGCTACGCAGATAACACCGTACCATATACGTCGTGCGGAGGGGGTGTGAAGGGTGGAGATGTCTTCCAAGAAATGCCCATTGAGCCATTTATATGATAACCTGTGAATAGGGAGACGCCTTTTATCTCTTTCAATAGGGAGACGCCTTTTATCTCTTTCAATAGGGAGACGCCTTTTATCTCTTCAATAGGGAGACGCCTTTTATCTCTTTCAATAGGGAGACGCCTTTTATCTCTTTCAATAGGGAGACGCCTTTTATCTCTTTCAATAGGGAGACGCCTTTTATCTCTTTTACATTACTCTGGAGATTTAGTTGACGATTTTATTCAGGCTAAGAAGGATTTATGGGAGTTAGAGAGTTGATTGTGATACTTGTTACCCCTTTGATTCCTAGAGACTTCGTAAGCTGTATAAAAAAAGCCCCATGATGACCCAATTAATATGTCTAATAGCATCTTAGATAGTCAATGGTTAACTCGCCTTGTATTTGTATTATTATAAACGTTTTCGGCTTGACTGCAAAATGTGGGTGTGTATAATAGAACAAAATGTGGGTGTGTATAATAGAACAAAATGTGGGTGTGTATAATAGAACAAAATGTGGGTGTGTATACTAGAACAAAATGTGGGTGTGTATAATAGAACAAAATGTGGGTGTGTATAATAGAACAAAATGTGGGTGTGTATAATAGAACAAAATGTGGGTGTGTATAATAGAACAAAATGTGGGTGTGTATAATAGAACAAAATGTGGGTGTGTATACTAGAACAAAATGTGGGTGTGTATAATAGAACAAAATGTGGGTGTGTATACTAGAACAAAATGTGGGTGTGTATAATAGAACAAAATGTGGGTGTGTATAATAGAACAAAATGTGGGTGTGTATAATAGAACAAAATGTGGGTGTGTATAATAGAACAAAATGTGGGTGTGTATAATAGAACAAAATGTGGGTGTGTATACTAGAACAAAATGTGGGTTTATAATAGAACAACATGTGGGTGTGTATAATAGAACAAAATGTGGGTGTGTATAATAGAACAAAATGTGGGTGTGTATAATAGAACAAAATGTGGGTGTGTATAATAGAACAAAATGTGGGTGTGTATAATAGAACACAATGTGGGTGTGTATAATAGAACAAAATGTGGGTGTGTATAATAGAACATAATGTGGGTGTGTATAATAGAACAAAATGTGGGTGTGTATAATATAACAAAATGTGGGTGTGTATAATAGAACAAAATGTGGGTGTGTATAATAGAACAAAATGTGGGTGTGTATAATAGAACACAATGTGGGTGTGTATAATAGAACAAAATGTGGGTGTGTATAATAGAACAAAATGTGGGTGTGTATAATAGAACAAAATGTGGGTGTGTATAATAGAACATAATGTGGGTGTGTATAATAGAACAAAATGTGGGTGTGTGTAATAGAACAAAATGTGGGTGTGTATAATAGAACAAAATGTGGGTGTGTATAATAGAACACAATGTGGGTGTGTATAATAGAACACAATGTGGGTGTGTATAATAGAACACAATGTGGGTGTGTATAATAGAACACAATGTGGGTGTGTATAATAGAACACAATGTGGGTGTGTATAATAGAACACAATGTGGGTGTGTATAATAGAACAAAATGTGGGTGTGTATAATAGAACACAATGTGGGTGTGTATAATAGAACACAATGTGGGTGTGTATAATAGAACACAATGTGGGTGTGTATAATAGAACAAAATGTGGGTGTGTATAATAGAACACAATGTGGGTGTGTATAATAGAACACAATGTGGGTGTGTATAATAGAACACAATGTGGGTGTGTATAATAGAACACAATGTGGGTGTGTATAATAGAACACAATGTGGGTGTGTATAATAGAACAAAGTGTGGGTGTGTATAATAGAACAAAGTGTGGGTGTGTATAATAGAACACAATGTGGGTGTGTATAATAGAACAAAATGTGGGTGTGTATAATAGAACACAATGTGGGTGTGTATAATAGAAACACAATGTGGGTGTGTATAATAGAACACAATGTGGGTGTGTATAATAGAACAAAGTGTGGGTGTGTATAATAGAACACAATGTGGGTGTGTATAATAGAAACACAATGTGGGTGTGTATAATAGAACACATGTGGGTGTGTATAATAGAACAAAATGTGGGTGTGTATAATAGAACACAATGTGGGTGTGTATAATAGAACACAATGTGGGTGTGTATAATAGAACAAAATGTGGGTGTGTATAATATAACACAATGTGGGTGTGTATAATAGAACACAATGTGGGTGTGTATAATAGAACACAATGTGGGTGTGTATAATAGAACACAATGTGGGTGTGTATAATAGAACACAATGTGGGTGTGTATAATAGAACACAATGTGGGTGTGTATAATAGAACACAATGTGGGTGTGTATAATAGAACACAATGTGGGTGTGTATAATAGAACACAATGTGGGTGTGTATAATAGAACACAATGTGGGTGTGTATAATAGAACAATGTGGGTGTGTATAATAGAACACAATGTGGGTGTGTATAATAGAACACAATGTGGGTGTGTATAATAGAACACAATGTGGGTGTGTATAATAGAACACAATGTGGGTGTGTATAATAGAACACAATGTGGGTGTGTATAATAGAACACAATGTGGGTGTGTATAATAGAACACAATGTGGGTGTGTATAATAGAACACAATGTGGGTGTGTATAATAGAACACAATGTGGGTGTGTATAATAGAACACAATGTGGGTGTGTATAATAGAACAAAGTGTGGGTGTGTATAATAGAACATAAACCAGAACAGTAACATGAACATTTCAATTTAGAGGGAGATTTCCACTCGAGTGATTTGTTTTCTGGACCCCTTTCTCCCTCATGTTTAGCCCCAATGCTTTTGAGATTTTAAAACGTTAGCCCCATTAGTTTTGCGATTTTAAGAACTTTTGCCCCATTTCTTTCAATGTTAAGACCTTTCGTGCCGATTAGGTGTCGATTTTTTCTTGGCGAGCGCTATCGAGCCTGTAATTTAAGAGGAATCGGCCTTCGGCCGGAACATTTTCTTCCGAAAAATTTACAAAATTTAAGAGAGTCTAAGGGGTGTAATTATATGTTTGATGGGTGTCTAGGGAACAAACTAAAAACCCCACCTTAAGAACGTTACACTGATGTCGAATGAACTGCAGGATCCGTTGATAATGTGTACCGGCAATACAGTATATTTAACAGATTCAATTATTCATATTGTAATATAAAATGATTATAAACTGCCTATTTGGGAGTCATTGATTTGATTGATATTGTTTCTCCTCCTTTGATTTCCAGAGGTCATTGGTAAGCTATAAACAAGATCACCTATTATTTCAGCATGGCAGGATAACTATTTAATGTCCCGTTGAAATTACTCCTATAACGCAAAAAAACAATAGTAATTTCAACTTTGTCTTGTATTAACGCCTTCATTACCGGTGCCGTTATTTTAGCGTTATTTTGGCCACTATTAGACGATTTTGATCAGCTTAAAGAGGGCCTCCACCAATCAACAGGCTTTGAACTATCTCCCTTAGCCCTTTTTACAGCCACAGAGCTTTCTTAAACTGCACAAAATCGTCTAAATATAGTTAGGCTCAAATGAAAAGGACGTCGTCGGTACAGAAGGGGTTAATTTAATATACAAGTATTTATAGTTAATTCAATCTTCAGAAATGTATAGTATATAATGAAGGCTTATATTCTTTTTTATATTTTTAATTTCTACGAAGCTATCGAACTATAAGCGATGTTAGTCAGAAATTAAGCACGAATATGTAACAACCATTGTCTAATTTCTGTCAGAGAGAGAGAGAGAGAGAAGGAAAGAGAGAAAGAGAAGCCATTAAAGCCACGTGGTCTTTAAAGCTAGCTCTACAAGACGGATGTAGAGCCTAGCCTGGGGGGGGGGGGGGGGGATGGGATGATCAACTTTCACTGGACCTCGGAGATTAATCTGTCTTTATTATGTAACGTCTCTCTCTCTCTCTCTCTCTCTCTCTCTCTCTCTCTCTCTCTCTCTCTCTCTCTCTCTCTCTCTCTCTCTCTCTCTCTCTCTCTCTCACACACACACATTGAGCTCCAAACCATCTCATTCAATAAATGTAGTTTCATTGACGACCAATCTTATTCATACAAAGTCTCTATGAATCAAGTATTGCCCGTTTAACCCTTTCACGCATTTATGACGCAGAGGTTGCCAGATTAGCAATAAGAAAGAGTTCTCTCACTCTTATAATTACCTCTCCAAAATTAGTTTTATGTCCACAGCTAACTCAAAGACAACTGCAGAGGTTGAAGTAACTAAACTAAAGGTTTCTAAATATCCCTGATGGTAACAAAGGCTTTAAAGTATCCCCAATAGGCTCAAAATCGCGTCATATGTCGGAGAGGGTTAAGAAAGGGCTGAGCATATATTCTTGTGTTATGCATCCTCTTGTGGAAATTCATTTACAGTCGGGAGTCACATTAGCTGCACCTCCATTTGAATCTGTATCGAACCCAAGCGAGGCAATGCGATGATATATTTGATACCAGATGCTTCAGAACTTGGCTTGAAAGGTTTAACAACTCAAAAGGTGGGTTGCTTATCCTGGCTCACGACCATATATTACATAAGAACATAAGAAAATGGGAGTCTGCAAAAAGCCGATCGGCCCATACAAGGCAGATCCCTGTCACACCCAACCCCAATTACAAGGCCCAATTATAGATCCATCTCACTAATACCTTGAGTACTGACCCCACCAAAACGGTCAGAGATTAACACAAGATTACGGGGGTCTGCTGAGCGCCGATTGGCCCACACCTGGTAGATCCCCCTCACACCCAACCCATCTCGTCCATATGCCTATCTAATTTTATCTTAAAGCTTCCTATCGTTCTTGATCCCACTATATCACTTGGTAACCTATTCCACCCATCTACAACTCTGTTACCAAACCAATATTTGCCTATATCTTTTCTGAACGCACAAGACTTTTATATATTACGGCCAACTGCTCCTCATTGAAGAATTCTCGAACTCTGTACAGGAGTCCCAGTTTTTTAGAGGCATTCTTAGCAATGCTTCTAACATAATGTGTCCAGCTCAGGTTAGTAGTTAATGTTACACCGAGAATGTCAATACTAGGGGAAGTGGGAATATTTACATCATTAAAAAATATATGGGAATCAGTGAGGTTCTGTCGGTTAGAAAATTGAATGTACTTGGTTTTCTGTGCATTAAAGGAAACTAGATTATTTTGTCCCCATTCATTAATTCTAGAAAGGTCCTGGTTCAGAGAAATTGCAGTGTTTATTTTTGAATTTATAAGATCGGGTTGGGTGAAAGAATTGGTAAATGTGAAGGAACTGTGGAGTGTTGAGTCATCTGCGTAGGAATGTATTGGATTATGAGTGGTAGATATGAGATCATTGATATGAATGAGGAACAGAATTGGGGCCAAAACTGATCCCTGGGGAACACCAGCATTTATTGAGTGAAATTGAGAATAAAGGCCATCTACACATATTTTTTCTGTTATGAAGATAAGAAGAAATTAGTGGAACTAATGATGCAAGGCCATATATTCCTAGACCCAAGGTTCAGAATTACTGCAGCTACGATATATTTATGTTTCACCTGGCCGCAAATTTAAACCTTTGGCAACTGTTTTTCTATACGTAATTTAAAAATGCGTTATTGCCTATGATAATTTTCTACATATCAATATCAAAATTCGTATATGTGATTATTGTGAGTATTCTGATAATGTTGTTATATACGAATATGAAATTCCGTATATGTAACTTAAATTCCGTATATGTAACTTAAATTCCGTATATGTAACTTAAATGTTAAACTGTTATAGTGTCTATCAAATAAAAAACACCAACTGACAAACGTTTTCCTGGTTATAAATTTACTTGTTCAAACGTATTTTCCTCAAGCTATCAATTTACTAGCCTGGTGTAGCAGTATATTGTTGGTGAAGAAAGACCGGAGATTTATGTGTGTGTGTGTGTGTGGGTGTGGGTGTGGGTGTGTGTGTGTGTGTGTGTGTGTGTGTGTGTGTGTGTGTGTGTGTGTGTGTGTGTGTGTGTGTATATACAGTCTCTCTCTCTCTCTCTCTCTCTCTCTCTCTCTCTCTCTCTCTCTCTCTCTCTCTCTCTCGCTCTCGCTCTCTCTCTCTCTCTCCTCTCTCTCGCTCTCTCTCTCCTCTCGCTCTCTCTCTCTCGCTCTCTCTCTCTCTCTCTCTCTCTCTCTCTCTCTCTCTCTCTCTCTCTCTCTCTCTCTCTCTCTCTCTCTCTCTCTGTGTGTGTATGTGTGTGTTCATTATCATTCCTGCACCAACACTTCAGTCTAGGATGGATCTGGCTATCCCCCAACTATGTTAATTAATCTTTCAAGATTCACCACAAGAATATTTTTTCGTTCAGCATAAATCCACAAGCCTATTGTGCGGCTACTGAATTGACCACTTGCGAGTTTCAGGTTATAAGGAAGTTGGAGCCGTAAACATCAATATACAACATTAATGCAATAATATTGTAGGTTTCTGATGGATAGAAAGTATATTGAGTTTGATTTGTTGTATATATACGGGATATATATATATATATATATATATATATATATTTTTTTTTTTTTTTTTTTTATACATACACTAAGACCGTATTTTAGCTGGTAATTCTGCTTAATATCGATGTCTATGCCTCCAACTTCCGTATAGCCTGAAACTCACACGTGGTAAATTAAACCTTTATAAGAACTCAACCAGGTGTTATAATCTACTATTGACCCATTCTCTACCGGCGACGTCTTTTATATTTGTATTCTAGTCATATTTACACGAGTTTATGCAGTTTAGGAAGGATCTGTGGTAGTAAAAAGGGTTAAGTGAGGTAGTTTGAAGCCTGTTAATTGCTGTAGGTCCTTTTTAAACTGAATCAAATCGTCTAATAGTAGCCAACATAAAGCTAAATGAAAGGCACCGGTACAGAATGGGTTACTGAAATCATGTAGTCTATAGTCTATTCGCTGTACGTAGGCGAGAAATCATGACCTCTCTCCTCTGTACCTCAAAAAGGGCTGGAGCAAATTGGCTATACATTTCCACACCTATTCCTTGACTGACTCTTCCCATATGGTATAAATAGTAGCTCGATTACTCTAGTCGTTGGTTAGTTACAGAGGATAGAGGTCATGGTTTCTCGCCTACTTACAGTGAATAGACTATAGCCAGAACGTGGTGGAAGAGTGCGTCATGGTGTAGTGAGAAGGTTAATAAAGACATAAAGTAAAGGGTTATGATGAAGCTATAGGGAACAACAGTGGTGTAGTTATTAGAGACGCATGGACGAACACACACACACACACACATCATCTTCTTCAACCTTCTCTCCCTCTCATCCCCCTCCATCTCTCCCTCTCGCTCTCTCTCTCACTCACTCTCTCACACTATCTCTCTCTCTCTCTCTCTCTCTGCTAAAATTAAGTTTGACCAACTCGCTTAGATTGTAAGGTCTGTGTGGTCAGTCTCACGCACTCTCACACACACACACACACACACACTCTCTCTCTCTCTCTCTCTCTCTCTCTCTCTCTCTCTCTCTCTCTCTCTCTCTCTCTCTCTCTCTCTCTCTCTCTCTCTCTCTCTCACACACTATCTCTCTCTCTCTCTCTCTCTCTCTCTCGTATTAAACCCGGGTTGTTCAAACAGGAAACAGGTATTCGGGTTGCCGCCTGTCACTGCAGGTTGGTGGACGACGTGTTATATGTGTACAGAGTGAGTGAGTGAGTGAGTGAGTGAGTGAGTGTGTGATATAGAGGGAGAGGGAGAGGGAGTTTCAAGGATTGGTCAGTGTGTCAAAGATAATTGCTGTCCATTCCAGTGAAAATAATTCCCATGTGTAAGGCAACATAAGACACATTAATATATACTGTACGTTAAAACAAAGATACCTGTATAATGCAGCACACTTATTACACAGGTGTGTAATACTAATTATATTTTTTAAGCTGCTCTACTGATTTGTTTTTACAATTTTCGAGGTAGAGTTGATTTTCACTCGAAGAAAGATCTCAGATACAGTATATTTGTGTTAAGCATCTGTCATTCTAATTTCCATCCTTAGTTGCCTGTTGTATTGTACTGTACCTTAGTGGTAATTAAAAGTATTTTTAATATACAGTCAAGAGCATAACTGGCGATGCACCCACTTGAGTCAGTATCGAAGGCAATACAATACTTTATTATAGCCCTGATGCTTCAGAACTTGGATTTAATGGTTCAAATATTCAAATTGGAGAAACTTTATATATACTCCAACTCTACGGATACAGATGGCTCAATTTTTTTTTTTTTTTTTTTTTTTTTTAAAGAGACAATGAACGGAGGAAGGAAAAACACAGATAAAACAAAAAGGTCCATGTGCCTAAAGGCATCCTCCATTCATAAAATGTTTGTAACAACTGGATTAATATTAGGAGGACTCTGAGCTCTACCTTATCTACATGTACTGTATAACCCCCTTCCCCCTACCCTGTACCCCGTACCTTCTACCCTCTACCCCCTACCCCGGCTGACATGACCCCTACCTTATCTAACACAACCATTGCTCAGACATGTGTGAAATGGGAGTATATAGGGTATGTCCGGGAGTGAGGGTTACCTACTTTCCCTTGGCTTCAGTAGGTTAGAATAGGGTAGGGTAGGGTAGGGTAGGGTAAGATATAATTGACCACTTGCGAGTTTCAGGCTATAAGGAAGTTGGAGCTGTAGACATCGATAGTACATAGAAATGCAATGATAATGTAGGTTCCTGATGGCTACAAAGTATGTGTAATTGGGTTTTATGTATTTATATATGTAGTAAAACCATATTATAGCTGGTAAATTTGCTCATTAGCGATGTCTACAGCTCCAACTTCCTTATAGAACGAAACTCGCAACTCAGCTGTTTATAGTAGGAGAGGGAAGATAAGTAGGAGAGGGAAGATAAGTAGGAGAGGGAAGATAAGTAGGAGAGGGAAGATAAGTAGGAGAGGGAAGATAAGTAGGAGAGGGAAGATAAGTAGGAGAGGGAAGATAAGTAGGAGAGGGAAGATAAGTAGGAGAGGGAAGATAAGTAGGAGAGGGAAGATAAGTAGGAGAGGGAAGATAAGTAGGAGAGGGAAGATAAGTAGGAGAGGGAAGATAAGTAGGGGAGGTAAGATAAGTAGGAGAGGGAAGATAAGTAGGAGAGGTAAGATAAGTAGGAGAGGGAAGATAAGTAGGAGAGGGAAGATAAGTAGGAGAGGGAAGATAAGTAGGGTATGGGTTGGGTAGGTTAGGTAAGGTAAGGTCGTGTTGGGTATGATAGGGTTGAATAGGGGTGGATATAGAGCAGTTGCCTCTACTGAATCTAACACTACCATTACTCAGACATGTGTGAGATGGGAGTATATAGGGTATGTACGGGAAGGGGGGGGGGGGGGCGGTTGTCTACTTTCCATTGGCAAGAATAGGTTAGGGTAGGGTTAGAGTAAAGTATGGTTAGAGTAGGGCATGTGTGGGTTTGGTTAGAGGAAGGTGTGATAGGATTGGATGTGTTAGGAGAGGACATTAGGGTATGGGTATGTATGTATGGTAGACATTAAGTTAAGTAAGGTCAGGCTGGTTAACATAGAAGAGGGAAGATGGGTAGGATATGTTAGTGAAAGAGAGGGTATGTTAGGATTTGATTAGGCTATGGCTATGTTGAATAAGGAGGGATATAGGACAGTGAGAGCCGTACCATAATTATCTAACACAGCCATTGTTCAGATATGTGTGAAATGGAAGTATAGGGTCCTCATGGAATGGTTAGCTACTTCCCTGGGTTTCAATAGGGTAGCGTATAGTAAAGTTGGGTATATGTGGATTTGGTTTAGAGTTGAGTAAGGCATGATAGGGCTTAATAAGGTTAGTAACCCTCTCATGTTCAGATTCCCCATTTCTGTTCTATTTTCTGGCTATTATTTGACGATATTATTCAGATGAGGAAGGGTATATGGAAGTCAGAAGGTTAATTGAGCGCGACTTTACCCTTACTATTCCCTCAGATCTTCCATTGTATACAATCGTCTAATGATAGCCTGAATAAACTGTCAAAATGCGTCATAATCTTCAAAGGGTTAACGATACCAATATAGATATACTGTATATTTTTGACATTTATGAAGAAAGGATGCTCTCTGGAATGGCTTAGGTATATGGATGGATGGATGTTCTCGCTACCAGACACCGGATTCTCTTTGACCCTATCCCTCCCTTCTCTCACCAGTTACCCTATACTAGAGAACCTGTAGGAGCAGAGATCGGCCAACCTCCGCCATATTGGTGCCACTCTGAACTATCTCAATACCCATGATAAACATTCGGTATTACTGGTGAAGGTTCTGCAGGATGTGTAGTTTGATCTTGGGGTTTAAATACTACGCTACCACAAGTAAAGTGATACTCAATTGTTTTATGATTACTACACCAAAATGGCTTCCAATGCAAAAGGTGGCCGCTCTTTCCTACTACAGGATCTGTTATCACCTCTCCTCCTAACACCCCCACCCCTATTCCCTATGACCCCACCTCTCCTATCAACACCTCCACCCCTCTCCCAACACCCCCACCCCTATTCCCTATGACCTCACCTCTCCTATCAACACCTCCACCCCTCTCCCAACACCCCCACCCCTCTCCCAACACCCCCATCCCTCTCCCAACACCCCCATCCCTCTCCCAACACCCCACCTCTCCTCCCAACACCCCCATCCCTCTCCCAACACCCCCCCCCCCCTCCCAACACCCCCATCCCTCTCCCAACACCCCGACCCCTCTCCCAACACCCCCATCCCTCTCCCAACACCCCCATCCCTCTCCCAACACCCCACCCCTCTCCCAACACCCCCATCCCTCTCCCAACACCCCCATCCCTCTCTTATGACCCCACCCCTCTCCTCTTTCACTTGGTGAGTGCTTCGTATCGTGTTTACAAAACCTTGATTCAACGTCGGCCGAATCAGCATTGACAACTCTAGTGGGTAACCCGCGAGTGATGGCAACTGTATGTGTATATGTATCTATTTTTCGGTCTGTCTATCTATCTACTGTATTTACCAAACTGCCTGCCTGTCTGTCTGTCTATTTATCTACAGTATATAGTTTTATAGCTACCAATCTGCTTGGCTGTCTATCTATCTATCTATCTATCTATCTAATAAAGAATTGAGTCTGAGTCTATCAATGGATGGATCTATTTATCTATCGGTAGATCTATGTATCTGTCTATCTATCTATCGATGGATCTATATGTCTATTGTTCTTATTTTAAGAACAAATTATTAACACAATGTGTGTGAATGTATATTATACTGTATTTGTGTATGTTTTATTACTATATTTTGTTTTAACCAATATGTAAATTAAAATGTAAAACTTGCAAACTAAACAAACCAAAATTGGGACAAGGACAATATAAAGTCAAATTAAATTATCAAAATCAATTATCAAAAATTATCAAAAAAAGCATACCTTGTATCTTTTTATGAAATAAAAATATGACTGACTGACTATCTATCTATCTATCTATCTATCTATCTATCTATTTATCTATCTACCTACCTACCCACCTACCTACTTATACATATACCACTAGTTCGGTAAGCATTCTGAATTTCAAATCCTGGATGGTTGTTCAAAAATTATTGGGTGTAGTCCTGAGGAGAGATTTGTGTGGGAGAGAGAGAGAGAGGGAGGGGGAGGGGGAGGGGGCAAGGAAGGGAGGAGGGAGGGATGCGTAAGAGAGGTAGGTAGGGAGAAAGGGAGGAAAGGAGAGAGGTAGAGAAGGGTGGAGGAAGACGGAAGGG
>CM064519.1:2750246-2755246 GCA_032716605.1 Paralithodes platypus
TTAAATAGGCCCTCCAGCAATTAACAGGCTGCGAACTTTCTCACCTAACCCTTTTTACTACCCCAGATCCTTCTTGAACTGCATAAAATCGTCTAAATGTAGTACGAACAATATTATACAGACGTCTCCGGTATAGAGAGGGTTAAGCCGGCGTCACACTATAAGAGACTGGAGTACTCGTAAAGGGGCTCCAGTATTGACGCTATTCTTGACTTACAGTGCTAAATAATCGAGAAAGGTTGATAGTCTCTGAAGTCATATTTAACTAACTATTCCTATTATTTGAAAGCTCTCATTCTCAATCCCCCCCCCCCCCCCCCTCTGCACACCCATACACACCCACACACGGTCACAGTGGCCGAGCGCACTTAGTACACTGTATTGGGAGTGCTACCTCTGGTGTCGGGGGTTCGATCCCACGCGCCGGCAGGGGAAGTTCTCTCAAAAACTTTCCCTGGCAGTGAAGGCAAGGTCTGGACGGATTATCTCGGGGGACCCATAAAGTCTCCTGCCCACGTCCTACCCCCTCGGGGGTATGTAGGCGCTCTCGTTAGCAGCCAGGATCGGTCTGTCGATCCCTAAGGATAAGATCTAGGTTAAGTCTGTGTATTTCAGCCTCATTGGCGGCCGGCTTGAAATAAACCGATTATTATTATTATTATTATTACACACACACACACACACACACACACACACTTAACTGGAGGTGAAAACAGTGGGGTTTAGGTTGGTGGTCGGGGAACTAGTTTTTGCCGCGGCTCCTTCGGTCAGTTTGGGGTGTGAGGCGGTCACTGCTGGGATGAAACTCGGAGATGCGATGAGGAAAAAACCACACACACACTCTCACAACACATACACATTCACTCCAAAAGCACATACACTCACTGTCACACAACTCATGAAAACACACACACACACACTCTCACTCTCTCTCTCTCTCTCTCTCACGACACATACATACTGTACACTTTCTTGTGGGCGGAGTTTTTTTGTCTGTGTGCATGAAGGAGACAAAAGGCAAAAAGGTTGAAAGAGTGATACGGAGGTATAATAATGGGCGTATACACATTCGCCCATTATGACTTAGACTGCTTTAACCCGTACAGTACCGGCGACGTCCTTTTCTCTATATTCTGGCAACTATTTGATGATTTTATTCAGCTTAGGAAGGACGTCTAGCAATAATAAGACTTCAAACTATCTCGACCAACCCTCTTAACTACCACAGATCCTTCCTAAGCTGCATAATATCGTCTAAATATAGCTAGAATATAATATAACACGTCGCTGGTACCTAAAGGGTTAAATTTTGTGTGTCCAGGTATTTTGACCCCAACGTCCCTTGAATTTGGCTCTCTTTCACTCTTTTGGCTATCAGGGAGACCCTCGTTACAGGCAGCCTGCTTTTTGTCTCTCACACACATAGGAAAAACAATAATCCCTTAACAAATATTTAATAAAATGTATAGTCTTGAGTATCAACAAGTTTACACCCATTTGAGTTTTTGAACCGCTAAGGCCAAGTTCTCAAACATTTAGGATAACATTATATTATTGTATTGTCCAGGTCAAGTATACTGTTTGAGCTGGGTATATTGGTATCATTGCTCGTGACTGTACTCCTGCTTAACTTGCATACCCTAAGTCATTCCTTTTGTCTGCTAATTATTGGTATGAAGCCAAATTGGTATGTGATTACAAAAGTTGAGGTCTGTAGCGAATTAGGGGTAGCCATGGGGTCAGATTTAGACCTCCCTTTCCTTGGCTAGCTTGGTTAGGCAACAACAATATCCCGTGCCCTTCAGTACACCGCAAAGGAGTATTACACACACACACACACACACACACACACACACACACACACACCCATACACATACACACACACACTCTCTCTCACACACTCTCACACATACACACACTCACATATACACACAAACACACACACACGCGCGACATTAAAAGAAAGGGGTAAGTGGGTAAGCATAGGCTTAAGTGGATTCCTTTAACACACGCACACACACACATACACACACAACCCGTAGCCTAGTAGGTAGAGCTCTCGTCTCACACACGAGGGGTCGGGCGTTCAATCCCCGGCCGGGCGGAGACAAATTGGGCTTGTCTCCTTTCATGTGTTAGCCTCAGTTCACCTAGCTGTAAATAGGTACCTGGAATAAGTGGACGACGTTGTGACGTCCCATCTGGGGTTGGCAAAAATGGTACAAGGCGAGATGGGTATCATATGGTTCACCTAAGCTGATGGCTACCTAAGCCTTCGGGCGAGACGGTACCGTCTATAGTGAGAATGGTACCATACAGATCCACCCTAAGCCTTCGTTTCCGATGTCGCCAATTGGCTAAAAATACAGACTACACACACATCCACAGCCATTCCAACGATACATATAACACCTACACATATAGGAGGCGGGAAATAACGAGCATGCTCACTCCCGCAATACAACTAGAGTAAGTACAACTAGAGTAAGTACACACACACACAATACAGTCTCCTTTTCTCTCATTATACCACACCCACACACGCACACATACACACATACACACACACACACACACACACACACACACACACACACACACACAAAGGAGTACAAAGGAAATCAAGCAACAACAGATCTAGTGACCCTTCTAGGTTGCTTGTCCTCCAAAACACTGAGGATCAAGTGTCCAAACAGTGGTTTAGAGTGGGTAAGGGAACATTGGAAAGGGAATTACTGCCCTGGAACTAATGTCCGTGGCAGGATTAGGAAGTTAGTAGGGGACAGATGGGTTAGTAACTGAGGGGGGGATAAAATAAAGTTATTCATTTACAAACGCAGTCAGTCGCGGGTTTGATGCGAGATATTTGTCTAGGCGGAGTTTAAATGAATCAACGGTGATGCAGTCTATAACGTTTCGGGGAAGCCCATTCCACAAGTTGACAACTCGATTGAAGAAGAAATTCTTAGATTCGTGTGAGTTAAAAGAGTTTACCAATAATTTTGCAACCGTTTTCCCCGCGTGTAATTAGATTGGTCGATAGTGAAGTACTTACTACAGTTCATATTGTCGATGCCTTTGATGATTTTGAACACTTGAATTAAGTCACCTCTTAATCTGCGCTGGGTTAAAGGAAATAGATTTAATTCTCTAAGACGCTCTTCGTATGGTTTGTTCTTTAGGCTAGGTATCATTTTGGTAACTCTACGTTGAACTCGTTCTAGCTTGTTTATATCTTTTTGGTAATAAGGGCACCAGGATTGAACGCAGTATTCCAGAAGAGGGCGGACTAATGAATTGTAAAGGGTTAGGATAACTTCTTTGGATTTATGCTCAAATGACCTGCCTATAAAGCCAATTATTTGGTTGCCTTCTTAACAACTTCTGAACATTGTTGACTCGGTTTTAGGTTACTCGATATTGTTACTCCCAGATCGGTTTCTCTGTTTACATTCTTAAGCTGAGTGCCATTCATCGAATAGTTTGCTTTCTCATTTAGGTATCCGATATGTAGTACTTTACATTTATCCGCATTGAAACTCATTTGCCAAATTTGGGCCCAATGTGACAATTTATCTAGATTGTGTTGCATATTGTCAACTTGTTCTTTTGAGAGTACGCTATTTGCAATTTTTGTATCGTCAGCAAATTTTGAGATTGTACAGGTGAGACCCTCATCTATGTCGTTGATGTAAATTAGAAGAGAATTGGTCCTAGTACCGATCCCTGGGGTACCCCGGTACTTACATTGGTCCATTTGATGCCTTACCGTTTATGACTACTCTTGCTTTCTGTTGCTGAGCCAATTTTCTATCCATTTCAACACACCGTCTTGTATTCCATGCGCTTTTAGTTTTAGCAGTAAACGTTTGTGGGGAACTTTGTCAAAGGCCTTTTGAAAATCAAGGTATATAATATCTACAGCTTTACTCTCATCGTAGAGGTTGAGGATATCGTGGAAGAAGTCTAAGAGGTTTGTTAAACAGGAACGTTTTTTACGAAAGCCGTGTTGAGTATCTTTAAGTATGTTATTTTCCTCTAAGTGATTTACGAGTCTGTCTCGTATGACCGTTTCTAGCATTTTACATACAACTGAGGTTAAGCTAATTGGACGATAGTTACACACACAATACAGTCTCCTTTTCTCTCATTATACCACACCCACGTACTCTCTCACTTTCTTTATATCTCTAACACATTAAGTATGGGCCGGTTTTTCTGGCCCCCCTTCCCCCTCGTGTTTAGCCCCATTGGTTTTTAGATTTGCAGACGTTCGGCCCATTAGTTTGGTGATTTTAAGACTTTACTCCCTAATTCTTTGTCAATATTAAGACCTGTCGTGCCATTTAGGTGTCGATTTTTTTCCTGGCGAGCGATAGCGAGCCTGTAATGTTAAGAGTAACCGGACCTCGGCCGGGACATTTTTCTACCGAAAAATGTTCAAATATATCTTGAAGGGGGGGGGGGGGGGGGGTTTACAGCGTGATGGAGGTCTACCGAGGAAACCAGAAAATACTAAAAATATACATAAATGAGCAAATAAATGCGCCCATCCACCCTTAACCTAATACGCCCATCCACCCTTAACCTAATACGCCCATCCACCCTTAACCTAATACGCCCATCCACCCTTAACCTAATACACCCATCCACCCTTAACCTAATACGCCCATCCACCCTTAACCTAATACGCCCATCCACCCTTAACCTAATACGCCCATCCACCCTTAACCTAATACGCCCATCCACCCTTAACCTAATACGCCCATCCCCCCTTAACCTAATACGCCCATCCACCCTTAACTTAATACGCCCATCCACCCTTAACCTAATACGCCCATCCCCCCGTATCCTAATACGCCCATCCACCTTTAACCTAATACGCCCACCCACCCTTAACCTAATACGCCCATCCACCCTTAACTTAATACGCCCATCCCCCCTTAACCTAATAAATACGCCCATCCACCCTTAACCTAATACGCCCATCCCCCCTTAA
>CM064519.1:2757746-2775681 GCA_032716605.1 Paralithodes platypus
CCATTACTCTAGTGGTTTGGGAGTTATAGAAGTTAGTGGTCAGGATTTGTGGCCTAAGTATAATTAATTGACTATAGTATGGCGACCATTTGGGAAGAGTCAGCCAGGTAATAGGTGTTGAAATTTACAGTCCATTTGCTGGAGCCCTTTTTGAGTCAGAAGATTGGGCTCACGATTTCTGGTCTCCTAGTATATAATGAATGGACTATAGTTATTTATGAGGAAGAGTGAAAAGCGAATATGATGATTATATAGAGTAAAAGTTACAATATTGATTGAAATCTTTGACAAAACGTAAACAGCAGGAAAATTCGGAAGTGAAAGACAGGAAAGAGGACAAGATTACTTTTTAGGGTGAGTGAGAAAGTGTATATAATGATTAAATAGAGTAAAAGTAACGTTATTAATTGGAACTTTGACAAAATGTAAAGAGCGATAATTTTAGCAAGTGAAAGTATGAACAAAAGACAGAGCACAAGATTTAAAGGGAAAACTATATAAATATTTTTTGTTAAGAATGAGACAGAGAATATAATTGGTATATAAGTGTATAAAGTATATGTAAAGTTATTGAATGGAAACCTTAACAACATGTAAGCAACAATAATGGAAACCTTAACAACATGTGAGCAACAATAATGGAAACCTTAACAACATGTGAGCAACAATAATGGAAACCTTAACAACATGTGAGCAACAATAATGGAAACCTTAACAACATGTGAGCAACAATAATGGAAACCTTAACAACATGTGAGCAACAATAATGGAAACCTTAACAACATGTGAGCAACAATAATGACAATGGAAACCTTAACAACATGTAGCAACAATAGAACATGTAAGCAACAATAATGGAAACCTTAACAACATGTAAGCAACAATAATTTTAGCAAGTGAAAGTAGGGAAGGGAAGCGAGAACAAGATTGGAATATGACGATATAATAATGATTGTAGGAGAGAAATGGGGAAGGGAAGACAGGAAGACAGTGATGATGGCAGAGTGTGGAAAGTGAGGAAGTGGCAGGAAAGGGAAATGAAATATATTATATATACTAGACGATTGTATTCAGTTTAAAAAGGCCCAAGAGCAATTAACAGGCTATGAACTATCTCACTCAACCCTTTTTACTACCACAGATCCTTCTTAAGCTGCACAAAATCGTCTAAATATAGCTAGAAAAAAGCTACAAAAGCTACGCTGGTACATAAGGGGTTAAAAGTAAGTAAGGACCTTTGTAAAGAAAGTTACCACAAGGTCATTAACCCCGTCTGTACCGCCGACGTTTTATGCATTTTAGTCTTGTTGTATTTAGACGATTTTGTGCAGTTTAAGAAGGATCTGTGGTAGTAAAAATGGTTAAGTGAGATAGATTGAAGCCTGTTTATTCCTGGAGTCCCTTTTTAACTGACTAAAATCGTCTAATAGTAGCCAGAATAAAGTTAAAAGAATGTCATTGGTACGGAAGGGGTTAATTCGCGAAGTATTCAATAATTATCTGATGTTGCATAAACAAACCTCTTATTAGTGGCTTGGCTCATGCATTATGTAAGTAGTGTAGCGAACATAGTGATAATTTATACATATACATATTTATCGTATGTCGTCACCTCTTGTCTTACTAAACTCAAGGTAAATAAAACGCCTGGACCTGTTACAATCTCGCCTAGAGTTCTAAAGGAAGCTAAGGATGAGCTCTCCACACCACTGACATTACTATTCAATAAATCCTTGCAGTCTGGAACTATGCCTGATCAGTGGAAGATAGCCAACGTAACACCGATATTAAAAAAAGGCAGCAAATCCCTACCCAGTAACTATCGTCCAATTAGCTTAACCTCAGTTGTATGTAAAATGCTAGAAACGGTCATACGAGACAGACTCGTAAATCACTTAGAGGAAAATAACACACTTAAAGATACTCAACACGGCTTTCGTAAAAAAAGTTCCTGTTTAACAAACCTCTTAGACTTCTTCCACGATATCCTCAACCTCTACGATGAGGGTAAAGCTGTAGATATTATATACCTTGATTTTCAAAAGGCCTTTGACAAAGTTCCCCACAAACGTTTACTGCTAAAACTAAAAGCGCATGGAATTCAAGACGGTGTGTTGAAATGGATAGAAAATTGGCTCAGCGACAGAAAGCAAAGAGTAGTCATAAACGGTAAATGGACCAATGTAAGTAGCGGGGTACCCCAGGGATCGGTACTAGGACCAATTCTCTTTCTAATTTACATCAACGACATAGATGAGGGTCTCACCTGTACAATCTCAAAATTTGCTGACGATACAAAAATTGCAAATAGCGTACTCTCAAAAGAACAAGTTGACAATATGCAACACAATCTAGATAAATTGTCACATTGGGCCCAAATTTGGCAAATGAGTTTCAATGCGGATAAATGTAAAGTACTACATATCGGATACCTAAATGAGAAAGCAAACTATTCGATGAATGGCACTCAGCTTAAGAATGTAAACAGAGAAACCGATCTGGGAGTAACAATATCGAGTAACCTAAAACCGAGTCAACAATGTTCAGAAGTTGTTAAGAAGGCAAACAAAATAATTGGCTTTATAGGCAGGTCATTTGAACATAAATCCAAAGAAGTTATCCTAACCCTTTACAATTCCTTAGTCCGCCCTCTTCTGGAATACTGCGTTCAATGCTGGTGCCCTTATTACCAAAAAGACATAAACAAGCTAGAACGAGTTCACGTAGAGTTACCAAAATGATACCTAGCCTAAAGAACAAACCATACGAAGAGCGTCTTAGAGAATTAAATCTATTTCCTTTAACCCAGCGCAGATTAAGAGGTGACTTAATTCAAGTGTTCAAAATCATCAAAGGCATCGACAATATGAACTGTAGTAAGTACTTCACTATCTACAAATCTAATTACACGCGGGGAAACGGTTGCAAAATTATTGGTAAATCTTTTAACTCACACGAATCTAAGAATTTCTTCTTCAATCGAGTTGTCAACTTGTGGAATGGGCTTCCCCGAGACGTTATAGACTGCAGCACCGTTGATTCATTTAAACTCCGCCTAGACAAATATCTCGCATCAAACCCGCGACTGACTGCGTTTGTAAATGAATAACTTTATTTTTATCCTCCCCTCAGTTACTAACCCATATGTCCCCTACTAACTACCTAGTCCTGCCACGGACATTGGTTCCAGGGCAGTAGTTCCCTTTCCAATGTTCCCTTACCCACTCTAAACCACTGTTTGGACACTTGATCCTCAGTGTTTTGGAGGACAAGCAGCCTAGAAGGGTCACTAGATCTGTTGTTGCTTGATTTCCTTTGTACTCCTTTGTACTATACTGTTTCTTTTCAACTGACTGTAAATGGCAAAGTTCCCATCAAGATATCTCAGCTATTTTGAAGATTTTGTAGGGAAATATGGTGCTAATTTTATGAACTTGGTCTTAATATGATACAGAGACATAGGAGTTTCATATTGTCTCATTATCCCTCCCCGACATATGACGCGATTTTGAGCCTATTAGGGATACTTTAAAGCCTTTGTTACCATCAGGGGTATTTAGAAACCTATAGTTTAGTTACTTCAACCTCTGCAGTTGTCTTTGAGTTAGCTGTGGGCACAAAACTAATTTCGGAGAGGTAATTATAAGAGTGAGAGAACTCTATTTCTTATTGCTAATCTGGCAATCTCTGCGTCATATGTGCGTGAAAGGGTTAAGTGTCGATACATTAGCTGCTAAGGGATTATATAATTTGGGAAATGGTTGGTGTGTGAACGAGGGGGTTCCTATGGTAATTTGTTGAGTAGTATAAATTATGACTCAGGCCAATTTCAAAGGAAGGACTGTGTGTGTGTGTGTGTGTGTGTGTGTGTGAGAGAGAGAGAGAGAGAGAGTGTATGTGTGTCTGTCGTGTGTACGTGTGAACAAGCCAGCCAGGCATGAGAGTAGGTCAACTAAGGTCAACCATCCTAACTAACCTACCCCTTCAGTTCGTGATGGGCTCAAAGGGTGAAGGTGCACATGGCTAACTAGGATATCTTAAGGGAGCCCACCTCGCTTTTTGTCTCTTTCTATTTGGCTTGTATCCGTTCAGCCCCATTCAGCCTACTGTTTTAAGACGTTTACCCCCATCCAGGTGTCAATATTTTCCTGGCGAGCGGTAGCGAGTCAGCATACAAATATTTTTGTTTTGACAGCAAGCTAAATTTGTACATTTTTCGATAGAAAAATGTCTCCAGCGTTTTGTTTTTATTTTTTGTGATTTAATGTTCCAGCTTCTACCTCCGGACATAGGCTTATAACCTGTATATTCAACCGCTCAACACGGTGAAGCCAAGAGGTCCTCCTATTCCAGACAGTGAATGAGACATTGAGATAGTTTGAGCGCTTTAAGGGGAGGTATTTAGTTTGTTCCCTAGACCTCCATCAAGCTTAAAATTACACCCCCTTGACCCCTTTCAAGATAAATTTGTACATTTTTCGGTAGAAAAATGTCCCGGCCAAAGGCCGGTTCCTCTTAAATTACAGGCTCGCTATCGCTCGCCAGGATAAAATCGACACCTGAATTGCACGAAAGGTCTTAATATGGGGTGAAAGTTCTTAAAATCGCTAAACTAATGGGGCAAACGTTTTATAATATCAAAAGCAATGGGGCTAAACATGAGGGAGAAAGGGGTCAAGAAAAAAATCCCTCAAGTGGAGACCTCCCCTTAACCGGCTCGTTCGTGGCGACGCCTGGTCGGTCCCTTGTGGCCCTGAGGCAACATCCAACTCCTCAGAGCTGCTTCGCCACTATCTCGCCGCCTCAATCACGGTCTCGGTCCCTCTCTTTCCCAAACGCCACTTATTAAGCTCTTAACCTCTTCTATACCTGCGTCGTCTTTTTAACTTTAACTTATATTTAGACGATTTTATGCATTTTAAGAAGGATTTGTAGTAGTAAAAGGGGTTAAGTTATAATCGTCTATTGTAGATATAATAAAGATAACAGGACGGCGACGGCACAGAAGGAGTTAACTCACTAGGCACTGCCCCCTTTAAAATGTAAAACTTGCAAACTAAACAAACCAAAATTGGGACAAGGACAATATAAAGTCAAATTAAATTATCAAAATCGCTATGTGGAAACAACGCTTACTAAAATGAAAATTATTAAATAAAAGAACACAATCCACCACATAGGGTGTACATTACTACATGAGCAAGTTAATCTGTTTCCAAATTGAATATGGGAATATTCATACAATGCTTATTTATTGGAGACAGCGAGGGTATTTTATATGGCTGGTCGGTGGGCTTTGTGATAATGCACTGACACCAAGTACAGCTCAAATTCCATGCCAGTAATATCTTCCCATTGATTGGAAGGGTGATGGCGACCGATTGATTAATGTGTGACAGCAGTGACGAGAGAGGGAGGCTGGGAGGTAGAAAGTAGATGGTCCGGCACGTATCTGGCCAACCTTAGACGATTTTACTCAGCTTGGGAAGACACTTAAGGGGAGATTTCCACTTGAGGGAGTTTTTTCTTGACTTCTTTCTCCCTCATGTTTAGCCCCATTGCTTTTGATATTATAAAACGTTTGCCCTATTAGTTTAGCGATTTTAAGAACTTTCACCCCATATTAAGACCTTTCGTGCCATTCAGGTGTCGATTTTATCCTGGCGAGCGATAGCGAGCCTGTAATTTAAGAGGAACCGGCCTTCGGCCGGGACATTTTTCTACCGAAAAATGTACAAATTTATCTTGAAAGGGACTCAAGGGGGTGTAATTTTAAGCTTGATGGAGGTCTAGGGAACAAACTAAATACTTCCCCTTAAAGAGATTAGTTTTAAAAAGCAAACATGTATATACTTTATTATACATATATGCATTTTCCTTACTTACATACAGTGTCATTAACCTGAAAGTAAATTAAAGCCCAATAAATGAACTTTAATGCAACAAAAGTTTACAATACAAATGCTATATAATGATGACATGTTGAAATGAATACAATAACACTACTTATCTAGCCACTAAATGACTGTATGTGTGTTATTGGAAGGGTTGTGGCGACAGATTGACTGTATGTGTGTGTGTTATTGGAAGGGTTATGGCGATAGATTGCTTAAGTGTGACAAGACTGGCAGAAACGAGGGGGAGGCTGCGGGGTAGAAAGTAGATGAGCCGGCATAAACTGTCTATCTCTCTGATACAGGGAGAACAGAGGGATATATTCACTGTGAAGAGGGAGGTAGTCGCTTTTTATGGACCCCTTTCTCCCTCATGTTTAGCATATCAGTTTTGAGATTTTAAGACGTTCTCTCCATTTGTTTGGCGATCTTGAGATCTTTCACCCCATTACTTTGTCAATATTATGACCTTTCGTGCCATTTAGGTGTATATTTTTTCCTGGCGAGCGATAGCGAGCCTGGAATTTTAGAAGGAATCGGCCTTCGGCCAGGACATTTTTCTACCGAAAAATGTACAAATATATCTTGAAATAGGGTCTATTTTTTTTTTTTTTTTTTTTATAAATGTGTTTTAATTTGATACAGGTACACATCCAGGGTGACCTGGATGTGTGAGAGTTTGTGTTTTTTTTTTATCTGTGTTTATTTTTTGTTTTATGTTGTTTTTGTGTTTTCCCTGTTCTTGCTCTGTCTTGAGTCGGCTACCCCCAAAATGGGGATTGGGCCTGAGCATATAGATAGATAGATAGATAGATAGATAGACAGAGGGAGATATTCACTGTTCAATATACGTAGGTGAACATTTGCCTTTCTTGACTACACCCTGTTCCAAATTAGGTAGGCCAGAAATCGTGAACCTTTACCTCTGTAACTCTTAAAAGGCTGGAGCAAATGGGCTGTAATTTTCCACACCTGTTCTCCTGGCTGACCCTTCCCAAATGGTAGAAATATTTGCTGGATTACTCTAGTCGTTGGTGAGTTATAAAGTTTAAGGGGAGATCTCCACTTGAGGGATTTTTTTCCTTGACTCCTTTCTCCCTCATGTTTAGCCTCATTGCTTTTGAGATTTTAAGACGTTCGCCCCATTAGTTTGGCGATTTTAAGAACCCTCGCCCCATTTCTGTCAATTTTAAGACCATTCGTGCCATTTAGGTGTCAATTTTTTTCCTGGCGAGCGATAGCGAGCCTGTAATTTAAGGGGAATCGGCCTTCGGCCGGGACATTTTTCTACCGAAAAATGTACAAATTTATCTTGAAAGGGGGTCTAGGGTGAGTAATTTTAAGTTTGATGGAAGTCTAGGGAATCAACTAAAAACCTCCCCTTAACCGTGAACCCTGACCTCTATAACTGTAAATGTGGTCGGCGGGGAGGGTTCTGTGGGGGCACTCGGTTATGGCCTTGGAATTGCTCGGGGCTGTTCGGCCAGGCAGCTTGGGGAACAACAACAACAACAACAACAACAACAACTGTAAATGGGCTGTAATTGTCCACACTTATTCTCTGACTGACCCTTCCCTAATGGTGGAAGTATGAGTCGTTAGTGAGTTACAAAGGTTAACAAAAAAAAAAAAAAAAAAATGTTAATAAATGTACAACCGTTTGGGATTACTATAGGGGACAGCCAAATTATATGACATTTTCAATGATCCTATGCAATTATTCTAATTTCGGTAAGTAAGTTTATTTAATGGGGGATATTGAGGTAGCTATAATAGTAGCTATAATAGTAGCTATAATAGTAGCTATAATAGTAGCTATAATAGTAGCTATAATAGCTATAATAGTAGCTATAATAGCTATAATAGTAGCTATAATAGTAGCTATAATAGTAGCTATAATAGTAGCTATAATAGTAGCTATAATAGTAGCTGGTGAGTAAGTTTATTTTGCCACAGTAAATTACATCATGATATTACATATACATTGTTTATCAGTGACAGAGCCCATTAAATAGTCAATATTTTTGATATGCTCTTTACAAATAGTTATTTGAGTAGGCAGAAGATTACAACATGATCAGTGCGATAGTAAAACAAAGCATAATACATATACCGGTAGTGATTAACACAATATAATACATATACCGGTAGTGATTAACACAATATAATACATATACCGGTAGTGATTAACACAATATAATACATATACCGGTAGTGATTAACACATATAATAACATATACCGGTAGTGATTTGAACACAATATAATACATTACCGGTAGTGATTACACAATATAATACATATACCGGTAGTGATTAACACAATATAATACATATACCGGTAGTGATTAACACAATATAATACATATACCGGTAGTGATTAACACAATATAATACATATACCGGTAGTGATTAACACAATATAATACATATACCGGTAGTGATTAACACAATATAATACATATACCGGTAGTGATTAACACAATATAATACATATACCGGTAGTGATTAACACAATATAATACATATACCGGTAGTGATTAACACAATATAATAATACATATACCGGTAGTGATTAACACAATATAATACATATACCGGTAGTGATTAACACAATATAATACATATACCGGTAGTGATTAACACAATATAATAATACATATACCGGTAGTGATTAACACAATATAATAATACATATACCGGTAGTGGTTAACACAATATAATAATACATATACCGGTAGTGATTAACACAATATAATACATATACCGGTAGTGATTAACACAATATAATACATATACCGGTAGTGATTAACACAATATAATAATACATATACCGGTAGTGGTTAACACAATATAATAATACATATACCGGTAGTGATTAACAACATATAATATTACATATACCGGTAGTGATTAACACAATATAATAATACATATACCGGTAGTGATTAACACAATATAATATTACATATACCGGTAGTGATTAACACAATATAATAATACATATACCGGTAGTGATTAACACAATATAATAATACATATACCGGTAGTGATTAACACAATATAATAACACATATACCGGTAGTGATTAACAAAATAATCATAAAGATTCTGCAAGATTGTAATATGAATATAACATATATTAATTATTATATGCTATATTAGGCTTATGTGCACGTTAATCTAATGTGTATGTAGTATATGTTGCTTTAAGTTTAGTTTAAAGTAATGGAGTTTATTAGGCGATGATTTTGCCCCCTTATTCTGTTGAAATTCGCTGACACATACAGTAGGTCATACAGAAAACATTATCTGATCATTATATCACTGGTCTAGGATTTTATTTAGTAGAGTAACGATGCATGTTATGGACAACACATAATTGTAAAACAATAAGAAAACACCCACACACACCCACACACCCACACACACACACACACACCCTCACCCACACACCCTCACCCACCCACCCACACCCACACCCACACACACACACACACACACACACAACTTTCACTGTACTGGGCAGCCACAGAATCGATCAATCATGTGCACCTATGTAGTTCAGCCTTACCGTCTTTCCATTCATCTCAATCCAACCCTTTATCTCATTCATTCTATTCGTCTATCCGGCCAGCTGTTCCATTTATTCATTCATACTTCGTCTACTACCAAGGCGAGTATTCATTTGTCTATTGGGCTGCCTATATTGATCTAGTATCTATCTATCTATCTATCTATAACTAGGTATATACCTGTCTATCTAAGACTATCTCTCTCTCCATCTATCTATCTATCTATCTATACATCTATAACTCTATCTATCTATCTATCTATACATCTATAACTCTATCTATCTATATATATATATATATATATATATATATCTATATCTGTCTATCTGTTTGTATCTATCTATATATGGTTCTCTCTCTCTGTCTGTCTTTCAC
Source organism: Paralithodes platypus (assembly GCA_032716605.1). Classification (NCBI taxonomy): domain Eukaryota; kingdom Metazoa; phylum Arthropoda; class Malacostraca; order Decapoda; family Lithodidae; genus Paralithodes; species Paralithodes platypus. Next base: position 2,767,589 of record CM064519.1, read on the forward strand.
TCACTCACTCACTCACTCACTCACTCACTCACACACACACACACACACACACACACACACACACACACACACACACACACACACACACAGACCACACCCATGTTAAAAATGTGAAGAACTTGTGTAAGAGAGAGAGAGAGAGAGAGAGAGAGAGAGAGAGAGAGAGAGAGAGATGGTTGCAGTAACACTCTTGCTATGTATAATTTGGTAAATGTGTGTGCGTGTGTGTGTGTGTGAGAGAGAGAGAGTGTGTGTGTGTGTGTGTGTGTGTGTGTGTGTGTGTGTGTGAGTGAGAGAGAGATGGTTGCAATAACATCCTTCCCTTGTTTAACATAGTCAATGAAGTGTGATGATGATACAACAGCCTGCCTACCTACCATACATACTGACCTACTTACAGACCTACTTACCTACCTTTTTCTATGTGTATGAAGGAGACAATTTAAGTCATAGGATGGAGGAAAGACTGATTGATTTACTTACCTACCTACCTGTACATACCAATCTATTTGCTTATACAACTACCTAACAACCGTACCTACTGAGCTTCTTATCAACCATACCTACTGAGCTTCTTATCAACCATACCTACTGATCTACTTACCGACCTACCTACAGACATACCAACAGCTCTACCTACCTGCATGCCTATCATGCAATGTGCCTACCTACCATACTGCTGTACACTTAACCCTCTCCGACATATGACGCAATTTTGAGCCTATTAGGGATACTTTAAAGCCTTTGTTACCATCAGGGGTATTTAGAAACCTTTAGTTTAGTTACTTCAACCTCTGCAGTTGTCTTTGAGTTAGCTGTGGGCAGAAAACTCATGTTGGAGAGGTAATTATAAGAGTGAGATAACTCTATTTCTTATTGCTAATCTGGCAACCTCTGCGTCATAAATGCGTGAAGGGGTTAACTTTCTACTTCTGTACCGCTTGGACTTCTTCCCTCCCTACCAATCTACCCACCTACATACCTACTTACCTACCTATCTGCCTATCTACCAACTTATCTTACTACCTACCTACTCATCTACCTACCCACCTACCCACTTATCTATTTTCACCTGCCTACTCCGTACCCTACCTACTCATCTACCTACCCACCTACCCACTTATCTAATTTCACCTACCTACTCCGTACCCTACCTACTCATCTACCTACCCACCTACCCACTTGTCTATTTTCACCTGCCTACTCCGTACCCTACCTACTCACTTCCCTACCTACCTACCTACCAACTTACCTACCTACCAAGCTTACTGTGTGCCTTCGTAGAGTCACCAGTGTCTTATATATCTACCCATATATTTTACAATATATTGACAAAAATAAGCAAAATTCATTGACCTAAATGTAAATATACACACATCCGTATGTAGGTGATAGGATAAGCCCCATGATAAATGATGTGGATATAATAGACATTTATTCTCTACACTATTATTAAATGACAGGATATAATGTGAAGTGAGGGAACACATTCTTTAAGAAATGTAATTGCTTGTGAAGATCATGTACCAATGTTGATTGTAAGACGTCCAAGCTCTCTCACCAATATTGCTTAAGGGGAGGTCTCCATTTGAGGGATTTTTTTTCTTGACCCCTTTCTCCCTCATGGTTAGCCCCATTGCTTGTGAGGTTTTAAGACGGTTGCCCCATTATTTTGACGATTTTAAGAACTTTCAACCCATTTCTGTCAATTTTCAGACCTTTCGTGCCATTTAGGTGTCGATTTTATCCTGGCGAGGGATAGCGAGCCTGTAATTTAAGAGAAACCGGCTTTCAGCCGGGACATTTTTCTACCGAAAAATGTACACATTTATCTTGAAAGGGGCTCAAGGGGGTGTAATCTTAAGCTTGAAGGATATCTAGGGACCAAACTAAAAACCTCCCCTTAAACGGTTACAGTTTTGAACTGTGAGTGTTTGCAAAAAATATAATTTGGCTCTCAAGCAATTTGACAAGTGGTCTGAAAGCAGTTAAGAACATATGTATGCGAAAATATTGAGAAATCAATCTTAAAAGCTTGCAGCTTGACAAGGCTTATGAAGTTTGAGCAAGTGTAAGCTGATAACAAAATACATTTGGTATTCTGGGGCGGGCGGGGTGGGGGGGGGGAATATGAAGGCTAAACATTAAGACAGTAATTGTACAGTACAACCGCGCTTTAATGAGTATTGTACATCAATATATTATGACGCACCTTTGTATAATTTAAGTAATGCATCTGAGTACTTATCTATCTATCTATTTAGCTATATTGTTATCTATATACCAATCTGTCTATTTCATTGCCGATTTATCTATTTATTTGCCGATTTATCTATTTAATTGCCGATTTGTCTATTTAATTGTCGATTTATCTATTTAATTGCCGATTTATCTATTTATTTGCCGATTTGTCTATTTAATTGCCCATTTATCTATTAAATTGCCGATTTATCTATTCAATTGCCTATTTATCTATTATAATATATATCTACCTAGTTATCTATCTATGTATATATCTACTGTATCTATCTTTTATCTGTATGTTATCTATCTATCTATCTATATCTATCTAGCTATCTACTGTATCTATCTGTGCATGTAAGCAGTATCTCAGGCTCAGAACATTAACACAGTCTGGTTCTCACATTCTCCCTGGACCAGTGGTCAGTGTATAGTGCTGTGTCTGTGAAGGGGGGGGGGGGGGTGCGCGTGTGTGTGTGTGTGTGTGTGTGTGTGTGTGTGTCTACCTATCTATTTATCTACCTATATTCCCAAAGTCCCCTTATGACTATCTCTGCGAGGGTTTTAAGATAGGAACCGGTCTTTTGTGAATGTGTGAATGTGTATGTCTGTGTGTGTGTGTGTGTGTATGTGTGCTTGTGCTTGAAAGAGAGAGATATAGTTTATCAGGTAATTTGTTAATGACAAGCATAATTAAGTAGATAGATATAGATGAACTCTCATTTGTTACATCGTAATTGATATTAAATGCACAATTTATTTACTTGCCAATAACATAATTATATATCAATATATTTTCAATATTGATAAACTTTACGAGTATACGATAATATGAAGGCAAATGACACTAGAGATAGTTAAAACACGAACTATTATTATACTTCAGAGTATAACATTTATTTCTTCAAATACTAAAATGGGAAGTTAGTAATTCAACAGTAAGTAATGCTAGATATAAATCTCACACTAGCAGACGTAAATATGTATTCCAAAATATAATGTGTCCTTCATATCGTTTGCTAGTGTGAGTGTTATCTCCTATAGAAGACAATATGGTGTAGTATGATAAAATGATTGGCCTATTATTATGTACAAACTTTAATGACTGTCACTCTCCCAAATCTATTGATTGCCACTTGCTTTTAAGAGTGAATAAAACAATTCTTACATTATGAAGGTAATCAAATTGTGCTTGCCACTTAGTATGATAATTAACAGTCATTAATCCATTGTCAAGGTTCACATTTAGTTTATAATCTAATATATAATTGTTAAAGAAACCATGAATATATAATTAGATGGATAGGACTTCAAATAGAAGCGTAAACAAAACTTAATGTGTGTGTGTTTGTGTGAGAGAGAGAGAGAGAGAGAGTAAAACGAGAAAGAAATGAAGAGAGAGGAGAGGAGACGAGGTGAGAGAGACAGAGAGGAAGAGGAGAGAGAGAGAGAGTAAAACGAGAAAGAAATGAAGAAAGTGAGAGAGAGAGAGGTAAGACGAGAAAGGAGTAGAGAGAGAGAGAGAGAGAGAGAGAGAATAAAGAAAATGAAAGAGAGAGAGAGAGGAATACAGCGAGTGAAAGAAAGAGAATGAGAGCTAGGGAGTGAGCGCGTTGGTGTTGATGATGAACCCCCTGTCAATAGTCTCACGTGAGGGCCCCGTTTCCTTTTTTATCGGTCCCAAGGTTATGGAAGGAAAGGCGCTGCTGTGACATACCCCCACCACTGTAATTATGGAGGGGGGGGGGGGGGGGAGTGCCCTCGGTGTAACTTTTTTTTTTTTCCCTCTTTCTCTTTTTTTCTCACTCACTCATTATCTCTCTCTCTTTCTCTCTCTCTCTCTCTCTCTCTCTCTCTCTCTCTCTCTCTCTCTCTCTCTCTCTCTCTCTTCTCTCTGTTCACTCGTATGAGGCAGAGCTTTTCTTTTTTATTCGAGTGGTAAGCTTATGAAATGGACTACCTATAATTATAGTAGTGTCATTGAGTGTAGTACTGTTCAACTTTCAAAAATCGTCTATATAAATATCTCGCTCTTGACCCCCAAACAACTGCGTTTACGAACGAATAGCACCACTTTATACCGTGCTAGCCTTTCCTGTTTCCACATAGGAGTGGTAGTTTTGTTACAAGCAGCCCCGTAAGGATCGGTAGCTATGCTGTTTGTTTTCCTTTGTACTCTCACTCTCACTCACTCACACACTCTCACTCTCTCTCTCTCTCTCACACTCTCTCTCTCACTCACTCACACACTCTCACTCACTCACACACTCTCACTCACTCTCACTCTCTCTCGCTCTCTCTCTCTCTCTCTCTCTCTCTCTCTCTCTCTCTCTCTCTCTCTCCTCTCTCTTCTCTCTCTCTCTCTCTCTCACCATCTCACTCTCCTTACTCAACATAGGACTCCATCATATAGGATTACACATAGAAACGTCTAGCGGATCCTTTGACGGATATAAGAAGATTAGGAAGGGACTTAAGGCAGGTTTTTGAGTTTGCCGTAGATATCCTTCAAGCTAAGATTACACCCCTTGAGCCCCTTTCAAGATAAATTTGTACATTTTTCGGTAGGAAAAATGGTCCCGGCTGGAAGCAGGTTCCCTCTAAATTACAGCTCGCTATCGCTCGCCAGGAAAATCGACACCTAAATGGCACGAAAGGTCTTAAAATTGACAGAAATGGGTTGAAAGTTCTTAAAATCGTCAAAATAATGGGGCGAACGTGTTAACATTAGGAAAAGAATGGGGCTAAACATAAGGGAGAAAGGAGTCAAGAAAAAAATCCTTCAAGTGCAAATCTCCCCTTAAACCCTCTTGATATCTATATTGTACCCTTTTTATATCAGATTACGCGTTTATTTTCTGTTTTCTGGCTAATATTAGACGATTTTGTTAAGATTAGGAAGGGGATATGAGGTCAGAATGGTAATTGTGTTAGTATTTACCCATATCATTCCCACAGATCCTTCTTAAGCTGTCTAAAGTCGCCTGTGATAGCCAGAATTTACTGTCAAAATGCGGCATAAGCTTCAAAGGGTTAATCGGGTGGTAAATCTTATATATAATACCTTTTACTTGTTTCAGATCTTGCCTGGCATTCTGTGACAACGTTCCGCAAAATGTTGGCGCTTGCACTGAAAGGTAAATGAATAACTTTATTTTATCCCCCCCCCCCCCCCTCCCTCAGTTACTAACCCATCTGTCCCTATAACTCATAATCCTGCCACGGGACATTAGTCCAGGGCAGTAAGTCCCCCTTTCCAATGTTCCCTACCCACTCTAAAACCACTGTTTGGACATTTGATCCTCAGTGTTTTGGAGGACAAGCAACCTAGAAGGGTCACTAGATCTGTTGCTGCTTGATTTCCTTTGTACTCCTTTGTAAGTGACTGATTATAAACATGTATATTAATATTATTTAGTCATAGTATTAGTGATATGGGTATGTAGGTTAGTGTTGCAGTGTGTATGTGTGATTATATGCTTGTTTATAGAATGTCTAGTGTCAGTCATAAATTGTGCTACACTTTGGAGCCACTAAATGATTACTAGAACCTCCGAAATCCAAATATCAGGTAAATAGTTAATAAGCCGTTTCAATTCCACCCGATACAGCTTTGAAATTATATGCAACAGCTTTATTGACTACACCTGTTCATCATCTGTAATTATGATAGTTAAATAAGGCATAGTCAGTAGAGCGTCGGCTGCTGATCAAAGGGTCGGCAGATCGAGCCCGCACTGTCAACATGTTATTGGTAGATTTCAAGCCCGGGCAACCTTGACTTAGCGAGTCGTGACAAACGCCTAATGATCATGGCCGGGGTTCTCGGGAACTACGGCGTCAGGCAAAAACAAATAAAAAAATAAAAATAATAATAATACCCCCCCTCCCACCACCCCCCCAAAATAATAATGATAATAATAATAATAATAATAATAATAATATAATAATAATAATCAAACAAAATACAAATCAATATAATATAATAAATAATGATAATACTAATACAAAATACAATACAAATATATGAATGGATAATAATAATAATAATAATACTAATACATAAAGTAAATAATTTTTTTTTTTGTTTTTTTTTTTAAAGACCTCCGTCTACGTATTGTGAAAAACCTGTTATCCTCCGGCAAATTGTGGGGTTGAGTGAGTGAAGGGGGGGACAGTGAATGAAGGAGGAAAAACGTCTTGTTTCCACAGACTTTACCCCCAGGTTTATGTTTTGGTAACCATGCTTGAGCTCTTGTGGTTGTCAGTTCACCATTATGACCACTTACCCATACTCTACGATGATGTAGTCTTGTGTGTTTATGTTTAACGTGAATATTTGCCGTGCTCGGGAGTTCATGTACGTGCGTGTTTGTGGGCCCGTAAAGGAGAAAGTAAAAGAGTAGGAGAGCAAGGTCAGAGGAAACCAACAATCAAGCACGTACTGAGAAATACACAAGACTTACCAACTCTACCCTTGAGGTCCAACCCAGGCTTGTGTTATCGGCAGGATGTGGTCTGTCTGTTAATCAACCTCTCTATCTATACTTCGCTGACTATCTATCTACTCTCTCTTCTCTGCTCTCGATACTAAAATCTCTACTATCTCTCTCTCTAAGCCGCTCTCTCTCTCTCTCTCTTCTCTCTGGGCTCAAATCTCTTGAAGTTTCAATGCGGATAAATGTAAAGTACTCCATGTCGGATACCTAAATGAGAAAGAAAACTAATTCGATGAATGGCACTCCGCTTAAGAATTGTAAAACAGAGAAAATGATCCTGGGAAGTAACAATATCGCGTAACCTAAAACCGAGTCAAACAATGTTCAGAAGTTGTTAAGAAGGCAAACAAAATTAATTGGCTTTATCGGCAGGTCATTTGAGCATAAATCCGAAAGAAGTTATCCTAACCCTTTACAATTCCTTAGTCCGCCCTCTTCTGGAATACTGCGTTCCCTAATGGTGGCCCTTACTACCAAAAAGATATAAACAAGCATCTGAACGAGTTCAAAAGTAGCGTTACCCAAAAGATTACCTAGCCTAAAGAAAAAAAACCATACGAAGAGGCGTTCTTAGAGAAATAAATATATTTCCTGTAACCCAGCCGCAGATTAAGAGGCGACTGAATTCAATGTGTTCAAAATCATCAAAGGCAATCGACAATATGAACTGGAGTAAGTACTTCACTAATCGACACCCATCTAATTACACGCGGGAGGAAAAACCGGTTGCAACAGTATTGGTAAATCTTTTAACTAGCACGAATCTAAGAATTTCTTCTGCAATCGCTGTTGGCAACGGTGGACTGGGCCTTCCCGAAGACGTGATAGAATGCAGCACCGTTGATTCATTTTTAAATTTCCGCCAGGACAAATATCTCGCATCAAAACCCGCGACTGACTGCGTTTGTAAATGAATAACTTTATCTTCCCCTCAGTTACTAACCCATCTGTACCATACTAACTTCCTAGTCCTGACCCCGGTAGTGGCAGGGCAGTAGTTCCCTTTCCAAGGTTCCCTTACCCACTCTTAAACACTGTTTGGACACTGGATACCTCAGTGTTTTGGAGGACAAGCAAACCTAGAAGGGTCACTAGATCTGGTGTGGCTTGATTTCCATTGTACTCCTTTGTACTCTTCTCTCTGATCTCTCTGATCTATCTATCTCTCTATATCGCTCTCTCGTTAGTGGTGTATATAATATTTATCACTTAATCAATCAATCAAGCACGTAAAACACACAAGACTTACCACCCATACCCCGAGGTCCAACCCAAGCTGTGTTATTGGCAGGATGTGGTCTCTCTCTCTCTCTCTCTCTCTCTCTCTCTCTCTCTCTCTCTCTATCTCTCTCT
>CM064519.1:2775781-2785781 GCA_032716605.1 Paralithodes platypus
TCTCTCTCTCTCTCTCTCTCTCTCTTTTACTCTTACTCTTACATTCTCTCTCTCTCTCTCTCTCTCTCTCTCTCTCTCTCTCTCTCTATCTTATCTATCTATATATCAACCAATCAACCCAATAAATCAATCCAGCAGGTCCTGGGATATAAACAAGGTCCCCCCCCCCCCCCCACACTACATACCCCGAGGCCCACCCCGGTTATAAAGACACGTTATTGGTAGGATATGGTGTGGTTGGTCGCTCTGCCTCAAGTTGTCCACGCAGGGTAATTACTTAGACGGCTATAACGACTGTAGCTCTTCCAAGTCTGTCAAATCAGTTCCATGTTAGTATAGTTTAGCGTTTAGACAATATTATACCGTTCAAATCATATATATATAGCAAACTCAGTCATAAAAGAAGGATACCCCCCTGAGCGAGAGAGCTAAGGCCTCACACTAGTTGTGGGCAGGCCTGAACCATCGACGTCACGAAATGGAGTGGCGACTGTGCGAGGGACTAGGGAGCTGATGTGAACGAAGCAATGCTTCACTTCATTTTGAAAGTCGTTTTGCTAATTCTTAACATTTGGTGATGTCGATGGTTTAGGGCCAGTGTTACCACAATTAACCACTTGCGAGTTTCAGGCTATAAGGAAGTTGGAGCCGTAAACATTGGTATTAAACATAAATACAGTCATAATACAGGTTTCTAATGGATAAACAGTATGTTGAATTGGGTTTTATGTATTTATATAAGCACGACAACCGCAATTTAGGTGATAATGCTGTTAATTATCGATGTTTACAGCTCCAACTTCCTTATAGACCGACACTCGCAAGTGGTCAATTAAATAGCGTGAGGCCATAGATCTCTCACACTTCTTGTATTAGTCAGTGCACATGATTAGATTGACATACGGCATTCAATAAATCAATATAAATCGTGGTCATTGGATGTACCTTTAAGGGAAGGTATTTAGTTTGTTCCCTAGACCTCCATCAAGCTTAAAATTACACCCCCTTGAGTCCCTTTTCAGAAGTAATTTTTTACATTTGTTATGTAGAAACAGCCGCGAGAGGCCGCTTCTTCTTAAATTACAGGCTCGCTATCGCTCGCCAGGATAACATCGACACCTGAATTGCACGAAAGGTCTTAATATGGGGTAAAAGTTCTTAAAATCGCTAAACTAATGGGGCAAACGTGTTATAATATCAAAAGCAATGGGGCTAAACATGAGGGAGAAAGGGGTCAAGAAAAAAATCCCTCAAGTGGAGATCTCCCCTTAACTGTCTTGGTGGTGTAATGGTTAGAGTGTCCAAGTGGTATCCCAGGTCCTAGAAGTCCTTGCAAACCTTAATAACTTCGTCTAATGATAGCCACGATATAATACAGGAACGATGTAATACAGGAACGATATAATACAGGAACGATATAATACAGGAACGATATAATACAGGAACGATGTAATACAGGAACGATATAATACAGGAACGATATAATACAGGAACGATGTAATACAGGAACGATGTAATACAGGAACGATATAATACAGGGAACAACGTATAAGGACCGAACGATATTAACTAAGGAACAGGAACGATGTAATACAGGAACGATATAATACAGGAACGATATAATACAGGAACGATGTAATACAGGAACGATATAATACAGGAACGATGTAATACAGGAACGATAATATCAGGAATGTATACACAGAACGATTGATATTACAGGAACGATTATACCGGAAGATGTAATACAGGGACGATATAATACAGGAAACGATGTAATACAGGAACGATTGATACAGGAACCCCGATATAAGAAACGATATAATAAATCACTTATAATACAGGAACGATGTAATACAGGAACGATATAATACAGGAACGATATAATACAGGAACGATGTAATACAGGAACGATATAATACAGGAACGATATAATACAGGAACGAGTACAGGAACGAGTATAATAACAGGATATACTAAATCCGAACGATGTAATACAGGATAAATTAAATCGGACGATGTAATACAGGAACGATATAATACAGGAACGATATATTAGACCAGAGCTTGGCTGTCCACTAAGGAACGATATAATAAACGATGTAATACAGGAACGATGTAATACAGGAACGATGTAATACAGGAACGATATAATACACGATATATTACAGGATTGTAATACAGGAACGATGTAATACAGAACGATAATACAGGAATATAATACAGATGTTAACTAGAGGATGTAAATCAGAGATATAGGAACGATATAATACAGGAACCCGAATAATACGGACGATGTAATACAGGAACGATATATACAGGAACGATAATACAGGAACGATACGAATAATACAGGAACGATGTAATACAGGAACGATGTAATACAGGAACGATGTAATACAGGAACGATGTAATACAGGAACGATATAATACAGGAACGATAATACGGAACGATGTAATACAGGACGGTGTAATAAAGGAACGATGTATACAGGAACGATGTAATACAGGAACGATATAATACAGGAACGATGTAATACAGGAACGATATAATACAGGAACGATGTAATACAGGAACGATATAATACAGGAACGATATAATACAGGAACGATGTAATACAGGAACGATGTAATACAGGAACGATATAATACAGGAACGATATAATACAGGAACGATATAATACAGGAAAAAATGTACAGGAACGATGTAATACAGGGACTTACTAATATACTAATACAGGAACGATATAATACAGGAAAGATATAATACAGGAACGATGTAATACAGGCACGAATACATACGATTAATACATAATACAGGAACGATATAATACAGGAACGATATAATACAGGAACGATATATTAAAATTGACAGAAAGAACGATAAAATCCGATACTAACAGGAAATGGTTAATACAGGAACGATATAATACAGGAACGATATAATACAGGAACGATATAATAAGGAACGAGTGGAACGATTGTATAATCCTGATAACTGAACGATATAATACAGGAACGATGTAATTCAGGAACGATGTAATACAGGAACGATGTAATACAGGAACGATATAATACAGGAACGATGTAATACAGGAACGATATAATACAGGAACGATGTAATACAGGAACGATGTAATACAGGAACGATATAATACAGGAACGATATAATACAGGAACGATGTAATACAGGAACGATGTAATACAGGAACGATATAATACAGGAACGATATAATACAGGAACGATATAATACAGGAACGATATAATACAGGAACGATGTAATACAGGAACGATGTAATACAGGAACGATGTAATACAGGAACGATATAATACAGGAACGATGTAATACAGGAACGATATAATACAGGAACGATATAATACAGGAACGATATAATACAGGAACGATATAATACAGGAACGATATAATACAGGAACGATATAATACAGGAACGATGTAATACAGGAACGATATAATACAGGAACGATATAATACAGGAACGATGTAATACAGGAACGCATCATTGTGTACTGGTTGTAGAATATTAGATAACAGGTATATGCACTGTCAGATATGTACTCGTGATCTTGTGTGTGAAAGTAACATTTGTATGAATGAATAACTAGCTGAACACAAAAATATATATATACTGTATATACAGTATATATATATATATATAAATAATATAATGTTTACTGTACCAATGATTCTTATCTATACATGAATAACAGAATATTGTTTTTGAGATTGTGCTCATCAACATTGTTTTTGAGATTGGTGGGCTCATAGGATCAACATTGTTTTTGAGATTGGTGGGCTCATAGGATCAACATTGTTTCTGGTTTCAATTCAGGGAAAGCCATTGGAAAGAGAAAACTATAAATGACACCATTTTTAGAAATAATGAATGAATATTTCTTACTGTAAAAACTAGCGGAATTCGTACTGTGTGTGTGTATGTGTGGGTGTGTATGTTTTATTTGCTGTGTGGATGTTTTGTGCTCCGATTGCTTATGTTTGATATTATGTGTGTGTATTTTATGATGTGTGTGTGTGTGTGTGTGTGTATCTGTTTGTATGTTTTATAATTGTTTTGTGTATGTTTTGTGCTGTGTGTGTTTGTGTATTATGTGGTGTGTGAGTGTCATAGGTTCTGCATGTATGTTTGTGTGAGTATGTGTGTTATGATTTGTATATGTGTTTATTATGTTGAAATATATATATTTGTGTGGTTTGTGTGTGTGTGTGTGTGAGAGAGAGAGAGAGAGAGAGAGAGAGAGAGAGAGAGAGAGAGAGAGAGAGAGAGAGAGAGAGAGAGCGCGCGCGAGAGAGAGCGAGCGAGAGCGAGCATTAAATCAGGAGAAAGTCAAGTAAGTGCTCCAAGCTCCGTTTTCTTTCAGTCGGGGGGTTTTCACTTCTTTACCTTTCGTGGGGGTTTTCAGGTTTACCCCACTAACCTCTACGGCGTCCACTGCTTGTTGTTGTTGTTGTTGTTGGTGTTGGTGTTGGTGTTGTTGTTGTTGTTGTTGTTGTTGTTGTTATCATTGTTATGATGTTGACATAGCCTGATGTATTGTATTATTGTTTATGTTATGATGTTCAAATTACCAGTTGCAGTGTATCTTTGTTATTGTCGTTGCTACTGCAGTTATCTCCATCGCTCTTTAAACTTTGGAAGAGACACTTGTTACGGTCAGTTTTACCTTTTGTCTTATTCATACACATAAACAATTTTGTCTCCCTCATCTACATAGGAAACAAAACACAAATCGGGCCTCATAAGAGTTATTACATGTTACTGAACAGCCAACAGTCCCAAGGTCGAGGCACAGTAAATGTATCCTTTAATACTGAAGGGTTTAAGGGGAGATTTCCACTTGGGGGATATTTTTGCCCCATTGCTTTTGATATTTTAAGACGTTCGCCCCATAATTAAGAACTTTTTCCCCATTTCTGTCAATTTTAAGACCTTTCACGCAACTTAGGTGTCGATTTTTTCCTGGCGAGCGATAGCGAGCCTGTAACTTATGAGGAACCGGCCTTTGGCCGGGAAATTTTTCTACCGAAAAATTTACACATTTATCTTGAAAGGGGGCCTAGAGGGTGTAATTTTAAGCTTGATGGAGGTCTAGGGAACTAACTAAATACCTCCCCTTAATAAATTGAAATTGAAAAAGTAATGGGTGGTGGTGCATGATATTGGTGATTGACTTGCTAATGTAATAGTGATGGTGAGAGAGATGGTCATGATTGATGTGAGGAACGTGATCGATGTTTTATCATAGTTGTCATGGATAGATTGGGAGTAATGCTGTCTGTCGTTATTCTCATTGATATAAATCTTATCTAATATCGTTCTTAACACCATTAACACCATCCAATGAAATTATTATAAGAGGAAATGGTTCTGGGCAGGTCATATATATATATATATATATATATATATATATATATATATATATATACATATATATATATATATATATATATATATATATATACATATATATATTATATATATAATATATATATATATATATATATATATATATATATATATATATATATATATATATATATATATACATATATATATATAGAAATGGTGATAACAGATGGACTATTGGAGCAACAGAATGGGAATCTAGCGAGGGAGGTTGAGGAAGAGGAAGTTTGAGTGAGAGAGAGTGTGTTACAAAGAATAGTGTGTGTGAGAGAGAGAGAGAGAGAGAGAGAGAGAGAGAGAGTGTGTTACAAAGAATAGTGTGAGAGAGAGAGAGAGAGAGAGAGAGAGAGAGAGAGAGAGAGAGAGAGAGAGAGAGAGAGAGAGAGAGATATCCCAAATTGAGGAAAGTGAATGAAGAGATTGAGCCAGTAAAAGAGAGAAAATTACAACGCCCTCTTCACTCTTTTTTTTTTCTTTTTTTCTTCTGTGTGATGTTCGTGTCTCATTCAGGCAGTTTAATCAGTCTACCCCAGTCACTCTCAACATCTGGTCTGTCTAAATGAGACAGAGACAGAGAGACAGAGACAGAGACAGCGAGAGCGAGAGCGAGAATGAAAAAGAAAGGAAAAATATTAACTTAACAATTGAGTCAAAATAACGCTACCCAACTAATTAGAGTGATTGTATCCCATTCACTCACTATAATCAACCAATTCGAATCCTTCACAACAACTGATTTGTATCATTGGGAATTTATGAGGAGTGAATGATTGATATTGACAAATGGATCTCTCCGAAGATGGTTTATGCATCACCCGAAATGTTAGAGAATACATTAGGAATCATAAGTCTTCCCTCTATTTATAGGTGTTCAGCTATTGGTGTTTTGATCAGGTAGAGAGGAGGTTCCATCACAGGGAGGATTAAATCAGAGCTTGGATGTTGACTTAGGATATATTAAATCCGAGCTTGGATGTTGACTTAGGATAAATTAAATCAGAGCTTGGATGTTGACTTAGGATATATTAAATCAGAGCTTGGATGTTGACTTAGGATATATTATTAAATCAGAGCTTGGATGTTGACTTAGGATATATTAAATCCGAGCTTGGATGTTGACTTAGGATAAATTAAATCAGAGCTTGGATGTTGACTTAGGATATATTAAATCAGAGCTTGGATGTTGACTTAGGATATATTAAATCAGAGCTTGGATGTTGACTTAGGATATATTAAATCAGAGCTTGGATGTTGACTTAGGATATATTATTAAATCAGAGCTTGGATGTTGACTTAGGATATATTCCAGATTTGCTCGGAATCTGGAATTAATAAAACAATCACAAACAAAATGGTTAGATTCGTATAATTCTTTAAGGGGAGATATCGACTTGAGGGATTTTTTTTCTGGACCCATTTCTCCCTCATGTTTAGCCCCATTGCTTTTGAGATTTTAAGACAGTCGCCCCATTAGTTTGGCGATTTTAAGAACTTTCGCCCCATTTCCGTCAATTTTAAGACCTTTCCTGCAATTTAGGTGTCGATTTTATCCTGGCGAACGATAGCGAGCCTGTAATTTAAGAGGAATCGGCCTTCGGCCGGGACATTTTTCTACCGAAAAATGTACAAATTTATCTTGAAAGGGGCTCAAGGGGGTGTAATCTTAAGTTTGATGGATATCTAGAGACCAAACTAAAAACCTCCCCTTAAGCTGTCTATCTTGATGGTGTAACGGGTATAGTGTGTAAGTTCCTTATGGGATTGCCTAGGTTTGAATCCTGGGAGAGTTACATGCTTTCATTAATTTAATTTGGGAGTTATTGATGTTAAGAATGATGTTAAATACGTAGTGTACAATACGTCTTCAACCCCTTCAGTACGATTACACCATTTATACCTCTTATTCTGGCTAACTTAGACGAGTTTATGCAGATTAAGGGGAGGTATTTAGTTTGTTCCCTACGTTTTCATCAAGCTTAAAATTACACCCCCTAGACCCCCTTTCAAGATAAATGTGTACATTTTTCGGTAGAAAAATGTCCCGGCCAGAGGCCGGTTGCTCTTGAATTACAGGCTCGCTATCGCTCGCCAGGAAAAATAGACACCTTTAATGGCACGAAAGGTCTTAAAATTGACAGAAATGGGGCAAAATGTCTTAAAATGTCAAAACTACTAGGGCGAACGTCTTAAAATCTCAAAAGCAATGGGGCTAAACATGAGGGAGAAACGGGTCCAGTAAAGAATCCCTCAAGTGGAAACCTCCCCTTGAGAAGGACCTATGCTTATCAGAGGGTTTGTGGAGATAGTATTTTCCCCTGTTGAGTCCAAAAGTTAGATTATAAGCTGAAGGGGTTAAATGTCTTTCACCTGATAATACAAAAGGCTTGGTTAACAACATGGAGGATTCGTTTAGGGTACTTGGGGTAATTTGGGTTTTTTTTTTTTATTAAATAGTTTGACCTTCGTACACCGGGGAAGTCAGAAAAAGAGCTTACGAGTGCTGACTCACCTGCTCTCTCTCTCTCTCTCTCTCTCTCTCTCTCTCTCTCTCTCTCTCTCTCTCTCTCTCTCTCTCTCTCTCTCTCTCTCTCTCTCTCTCTCTCTCTCTCTCTCTCATATTACATATCCTAACATGATTAATTGTCTGCGTGTGTGTGTGTGTGTGGGGGGGGGGGTAGGGTGTAGTACATATATGCTTATGCGTGGGTATATTGTGTGTGTATGTTTCCGAGTGTGTATATATATTTATGCGTGTCTGTATTGTGTTTGTATGTGCGTATGACTCTGTGTGTGTGGGTATGATGTGAAATTGTGAATGTGTGTGTGTGTGTGTGTGTGTGTGTAAATTATAAAGACACATGTACACAATTTTCCTAGTGTGCGTGTGTGTGTGTGTGTGTGTATCTAGACTCACATACCTCCGCGTCCAAACTCCTTCCCATGAGCGTTTTTATGTGCGTGTGTTTTTTGTTGCGCGCGTGTGTTAGTGCGTGACTAGGGGGCGTATAAGTGGGGGTAATCATGTGTGTGAGTGATAGATAGATACACGGGTAGATAGATACATAGATACATAGATAGATAGATACGTAGATAGATAGATTGACATATAGATAGATAGACATATAGATAGATAGACATATAGATAGATAGATAGGTAGATAGATACACAGGTAGATAGATATATAGAAAGATAGATAGATAGATTGATAGGTAGGTAAAAATGTGATGGGGAGATTAAGAGATAAACAGATAGATAGATAGATAGATAGATAAATATGAAGGTGAGAGAGAGGGAGGGTGAGTGAGTGAGAGTGAGTATCGTAGTCATATATGCAGTAGTATATACAGAAATAACTATGTACTATCTGTATGTGTTAATGTATTTTTGCCTATCTGCTCGTGTGTGTTGCTGTATGTATGTATGTGTGTGTATTTATGTGCCAGTTTGTGTAAGCATGAGCTTGTATATGTGCCTCTTTGTGTGTATGTGTCTGTGTGTGAGTGTAAATTAAGGCTATCATCCGTTGGTTCACAGGAAGGTGCGAATTGTCATACCTGCCCTGTAAGTGTGTGTGTGTGTGTGTGTGTGTGTGTGTGTGTGAGAGAGAGAGAGAGAGAGAGAGAGAGAGAGAGAGAGAGAGAGAGAGAGAGAGAGAGAGTAGATGTATAGGAATGTAATTACATTAAACACATTATTAAATTATATGCATGGGTATGTTTGTGTGTGTGTGTGTTTTTTTTTTTTTTTTCGTATATAATTTATAAGAACAAATTGAAATGTGAATATGTATGGCATATTGTTGGTTCATACTTATATATATGTTTCATGGGGATGTAATGCTAATTGTTCGTAGGTTTAGTTTCTGGTAAGCTATTAATATATTTATTTATTTATTAATGTTGTTGGTGAAAGAGAAACTGGTGGTTAATTCGTGTACATCTCGCGGCTGGTTTATAATTTAATGAGACACGCTTGAAATATAAAGATTGTATCAAGTATTTACGAATTAAACGTGAACACATGTTGTTAGCGTATTTATAGATGCAATGTAAAGCAAACGTTGCGGTGTTCATTGTCGACGATTTATGGAACGAAAGTATGTATATATGTAGAATAATGTGGATAAATTGTACACTCGTTACTTATTATATATTATTAAAACATATTCAATACATATTTTGTCAGTATTATGCAAGTATTTGTGTTAGTTTTATATTTGTTTGTTCTTGCCAAAGCGAAAATGGTACCAAATCGAATCCAAAGGATTATATTTTCAATTGAATAAAACGCTTTGGCTTTAGCGAAGACGAACAATAATAAAATAGATACTTAATTTAATGTGTATGTGTGTGTGCGTGTGCGTGTGCGTCTGCGTGCGTGCGAGCATATGTGTGTATGTAGTGTGTGTGTGTGTGTGAGTGTGTATGGTTGTGTGTGTGTGTGTGTGTGTGTATGGTTGTGTCTAGTGTGTGTGTGTGTGTATATGTGACCCAGGTAAGGTGCTTTAAACCCCATCACCACCAGTCGGAAGCAGACACGCACACATGTCATCAG
>CM064519.1:2790781-2833281 GCA_032716605.1 Paralithodes platypus
AAGCTTAAAATTACACCCCCTTGGCCTTCTTTCAAGATATATTTGTACATTTTTCGGTAGAAAAATGTCCCGGCCGAAGGCCGATTCCTCTTATATTACAGGCTCGCTACCGCTCGCCAGGTAAAAATCGACACCTAAATAGCACGAAAGGTCTTAATATTAACATGAATGGGGCGAAAGTTCTTAACATCGCCAACCTAATGGGGCGAACGTCTTAAAGTCTCAACAGCAATGTGGCTAAACATGAGGGAGAAAGGGGTCCAGAAAAAATCCCTCAATTGTTAATCTCCCCTTAAAGAATGTACGTATGACCATAGTGTTGTCTTATATTGCACCCAGTGATAACTGTCTATATACAGTCTATTGTGTTTTCGTGACTTGCCACGGGCGAGTTTGGCTGCTAATCGAAGGGTCGGCAGCTCCATCCCACCCCGTGCCACTGATAGACGGCTAGAGTTTGGATAGGTCGGTCTAGTGATTCGCGACAAATGACCAGCCAAGTGCATGTCCTAGCCCTGTCAATCAAGAGAGTGCACGGTGTTAAGGGAGCCCACCTCGCTTTTCTTTTCTCTTTCTCTCCCTCTCTCTTTGGCTTGTATCCATTCGGCCCCATTCAGCCTACTGTTTTAAGACGTTTAACCCCATCCAGGTGTCAATATTTTCCTGGAGAGCGGTAGCGATCCAGCATATATACTTTTTTTATAGCTAGCTAAATTTGTACATTTTTCGATAGAAAAATGTCTAGCGAAGCCAGATTTCTCCATAAAATGCTGGCTCGCTATCGCTCGCCAGGAAGAAATCGACACCTGGATAGGGATAAACGTCTTAAAACAGTTGGTTGAATGGGGCCGAATGGATACAAGCCAGAGAAAGAGAGTAAAGGAGATAAGGAGAAACAAATCAGGTGACCCCCTTTATAAACTGCATTAAGTTACCATTAGGAAGGGAGTACAAAGGAAATCAAGCAACAACAGGTCTAGTGATCCTTCTAGGCAAAGGAAGGGCTGCACTATGTCAAGAAATTAGCAACGCACAATACATTATGGCACTATCAAATGTTTATAAAAAAAAAAAAAAAAAAAAAATATATAGGTTACTCGTTGTAGGCATATTTGTTTTAGGGTGACCTGATGACGCTATCTGCGAAACGTCAATAAAGTGCTCTTCCTCAGATGGTGTTTTGTATCCATATTTGTTTTACTCTTTATCAAAATATAGTGACTATAGCTTGTTCTCATACGATATATTTTGTTTCATAGATTATCTAACCTAAAAATATAGTTCACTCGATTTATGTTCATTATTCGGTCTCTCTCTCTCTCAACTGTTCAAGACACACACACACACACACACACACACACAGTCTCTTTAATTAACCCTCTAAGGCATAATAGAGTGGTAATATTATTCTTCCCACAAGGCACAGTCTCTTTAATTAACCCTCTAAGGCATAATAGAGTGGTAATATTATTCTTCCCACAAGGCACCAGCTCCACAATTATTGGTTTGTTAATGAGGGTGATTACGTGTCTCAGTGAAAGGGAAAGGAAGTGGTGGCTCTGATTGGTTGGGAGGGTTGACTGTGCTGGTGGTATTGATGAAATGAGAAGGGGAGAAAATAGATAATTGGATTGATAGATAGATAGATAAATAGATAGATAAACAAAAAGATTATATATATATATATATATATATATATATATATATATATATATATATATATATATATACAGAGAGAGAGAGGGAGAGAGTGAATGAGTTTGTCTGCTACACATCCTTTCATTATTTTCATATCTACACCTTATTCAGATTGGGAAGTTTGTAGACACCAATCGAGCAGGGCAATACACGAGGGAGGCTTCATATAGGCATGTGATAAGGAGTTGCTGGAACTCCTGTTTCATTTGGCTGGCTTCCCTAACTGTTTCTATTTGTGTCTCACCTACACAGAGATTAATCCAGTTAACTCTCACAAACACCTATAAAACATAATAATAATAATAATAATAATAATAATAATAAACTAAATTAATACCTTTTAAAATGATCACTGTCGCTCTTTCAACTTTGGGGGAGACACTTGTTGCAGACAGCTTTGCCTTTTGTCTCCTTCATACACATAGAAAATACATAATTCACACCTTTCATAATTTTCGTTATTCCGTATGTTATAATAATTATTATTATTATTATTATTATTATTATTATTATTATTATTATTATTATTGGTGTTGGTGTTGATGTTGTTGTTGATGTTGATGTTGTTGATGATGTTGTATAATTGTGTTTGCTTCGTTGACTTTACCCAGGGCCTAATTCCACGAAGGTATTGAGTACACAGTTGTAAGCTCATTATAGGATCATTAACACTTTGAAGATCCGATATGACTCATTTCTGTTTTCTGGCTATTATTAGATGATTTGATTCATATCGGGAAGGGTATAATTATGGAAGTCAGAGGATTAATGGAGATACTCTTTACCCTTATAATTCCCAAAGATCCTTCCTAGAATACGTCATCAAATCGTCTAATGATAGTCAAATTATACTGTCAACCGATATTATAATCTAACACTTGTCAGTCACCCTTCCTAACTTGTATACAATCGTCTAATGCTAGCTAGAATATACTGTTAAAGAGCGTCGACCTAATCTTATAATGCCCACACACCATGCCCACACACCCTTCATACATGGCATACCATTAATCATGTAATCCTAATCATAGCCAGACTAAGCTGT
Source organism: Paralithodes platypus (assembly GCA_032716605.1). Lineage (NCBI taxonomy): Eukaryota > Metazoa > Arthropoda > Malacostraca > Decapoda > Lithodidae > Paralithodes > Paralithodes platypus. The sequence continues at coordinate 2,793,525 of CM064519.1, forward strand.
CAAAATGCGTCGTAATCATTAAAGTTATTGTGCTTCTTCCGTTGATTTTACCGGAGGTCATAATTCCATGTACGGTAGATCATCAGTGCACAGCTGTTAGGGTCGTTATAGGATCATTAGCACTGCCACAGACAAGTCGTTAACGAGCTAGGATCACCTTCTGTCCTTGTAGTATAGGGAAAGATAGGATCTCTCTCTCTCTCTCTCTCTCTCTCTCTCTCTCTCTCTCTCTCTCTCTCTCTCTCTCTCTCTCTCTCTCTCTCTCTCTCTCTCTCTCTCTCTCTCTCTCTCTCTCTCTCTCTCTCTCTCTCTCTCTCTCTCTCTCTCTCTCTCTCTCTCTCTCTCTCTCTCTCTCTCTCTCTCTCTCTCTCTCTCTCTCTCTCTCTCTCTCACACAGACTTTCAACATCAGGTGGGCCCACACATGTAACTCCCATGACGCTATGACAAACACACCTGTCATCAACACGTATACGGGTAAACACTGCAAGCACACACATACATACATACATACATACATACATACACACACACAGCTAAAACAAGCACACACACACACACACACACCTGTCATCAACACGTATACAGGTAAACACTGCAAGCACACACATACATACATGCATACATACATACTCAGCAAAAAAAAACCACACAGACACATACTTACGCACACACAAACACACGCATACATACATATATAGGCAAACACACACACACATACTGTATACCACACAAGCACACAGACACGCAGGCAAAATACATATACTGTACATATTTACATAACAACTACATACATATACAAGGCACATACAAGGTATATATCGGTATGCACAACACACTGTACACCCCTCCCCCCCTACACACCCACCCACACCCACACACACACCCACACACACCATATAACTCACAAACATACAGTATATCACATGTAAGGGATGTTGACACGGTGAAAGAGAGAGAGCGAGACATATGTCGTGGCTTCTAATAAATTGTTAGGTGTGTGTGTGTGTGTGTGTGTGTGGGTGTATGTATGTGTGTGTGTCTGTGTGTCTCTCTGTGTGTGTGTGTGTGTGTGTGTGTGTGTGTGTGTCTACGTGCAGTGTCTCAGCATCCCTTCACCGCCTGTGTTGACAATAAACATCGCGAGTTCCGTCTTTGTAGTGACTGTTGTTATGTCATCAGAGTGAGTGAGTGTGTGTGTGACGGAGTGCCTGTTACTGCTTGGCTGTGTGATAAGGGGGCAGGGGGGTTATGGTGGTGGTGGTGGTGGTGGTGGTGGTGGTGGTGGTGGTGGTGGAGGGGAGGGCGGGGATATGGTGGTAGAGGGAAGGGTGGTGGTGGAGAGAAGGGAGGGGGTATGGTGGTGGAGGGAAGGGTGGTGATGGAAGGGAGGGTGGGGGTATGGTTGTGGAAGAAAGGGTGTGGTAGAGGGGAGGGTGGTGGTGGAGGGGAGGGTGGTGGTGGAAGGGAGGGTGGTGGTGGAGGGGAGGGTGGTGGTGGAAGGGATGGTGGTGGTGGAGGGGAGAGTGGTGGTGAAGGGGATGGTGGTGGCATCACAGCGATACACGGCAAAACAAACTAGAGAGGTACTCGGGAGAGGGCATACCTCCAACTACCTTGGTGGAGGTATGCGCTCTACCGATCGCCTCCTAAATTGAATCCTTTTTTCGATTTCGCATATCCTATCTGAGCATCACAATTCGTGATAATCGATTCAAACATTTTGAGATATTTTGTTTACAGACAAACGGACAAACAGAAAGAAAGACAAACGGCGACAATAACATAACCTCTTCCAACTTCGAACTTCATAGGCGGAGGTAATGAACACTTAATTATGACCAACACTTACTTCAATCCTTTAATGTTGAATTTAAGCACATATACGATTGAAACGCTTACTATACGTATCATTGTTATTAATACCTATAGAACTCTCAACAAATCCAGGCATAGAAAGAGTGAGAGAGGGAGAAAATAAAGCCACACCTCTTTTGTAGTACCAGTAGTGATGACAGGCTATTAATGGAACCTACAAAGTATCTCTCACGCAATGGATAATACAACAAATAGTTTGAAAACATAAAAGTATTTTTAGTTTGGAAACATGTAGGTGTGATAGATTCTCCAATGATGATGAGTGTATTGTTGGTGTGATGTGGGTGTTTCGGAACGCACACACACACACACACACACACACACACACACACACACACACACACACACACACACACACACACACACAGGCCCGTAGCCTAGTAGGTAGAGCTCTCGTCTCACACACGAGGGGTCGGGGGTTCAATCCCCGGCCGGGCGGAGACAAATTGGGCTTGTCTCCTTTCATGTGTTAGCCTCAGTTCACCTAGCTGTAAATAGGTACCTGGAATAAGTGGACGACGTTGTGATGTCCCATCTGGGGTTGGCAAAAATGGTACAAGGCGAGATGGGTATCATATGGTTCACCTAAGCTGATGGCTACCTAAGCCTTCGGGCGAGACGGTACCGTCTATAGTGAGAATGGTACCATACAGATCCACCCTAAGCCTTCGTTTCCGATGTCGCCAATTGGCCAAAAATACAGACTACACACACATCCACATCCATTCCAACAGTACATAAAACACTTAACATGCATTTCACGCAATACATTCCCAGTTAAGGAGGCGCGATAATAATGAGCTTAGCTCGCATTGCGTGGATTCCCCTTGACGAACAAGTAACTGAGTAACACACACACACACACACACACACACAACAAACAGCACATTTATATTGCTGTCTATCGTGAAATCTGTGTGTTATGTGTATGTGTGTGTGTGTGTGTGTGTGTGTGTGTAATGTACTGGGTGTTTGATAAGTATTGGTACAGTTGGCCGCACAAATTCCATTTCTCAACCATCCCAGCAAATCGTAACTTGGCAGAGCCGCACCGACTTCCCCAACCTCCCTCCCTCACTCCACCTCCTACCAATATCCCCTCCACCTCCTCTCCTTGTTGTTCCCATACCTCCACCTAAACCCTCCCATTTTCTCTCCGACCCCAGAACTACACCCACCCTCCCTTCTCTCGCTCTCACCCAGCTAGGAGCTACTTCTGGGACCTCACCGATTAAATTTATTCTGAACACCTAATGAAGGAATGAAGTATTTCACACACATCTCTCGACCACCATCTCCTGCACATTAAACATATGAACTAAACAAAGCCTAACCTGAAGCTGCTAATTACTACCGTCACTAGTAGGGTTAACTGTATAATGATATGGATATACCAGGTATGAGGGGTAGAAATACACACTTGTATAATTAAATATAAGGTATAATAAGATTATTTGGTTATACACGACACTGTTATACAGAGTGGTATTGTAGTAGAAGAATTATTGATCAGTTCAATATTATAACTTGTAGTTAGTCTGGGATTTGATAAATGGGCGTTATATATTATTTAATAATTATTCTTAACATGTGTGAATTCAAATTATCTTGAAAGTTATCTCATGAGAATAAGCTTGAATAGGCGTGAAGCTTTCAATAGTATTATGTGGAGTATATACCCTACGTCTTGCCATTACTCAGGGAGTATTTAACGCAATTTGTTATGTTTCAACCCATATTGCTACATAGCCATAGTGAACGCTAGAGACGTCTTTTCTCTCTCTCTCTCTCTCTCTCTCTCTCTCTCTCTCTCTCTCTCTCTCTCTCTCTCTCTCTCTCACACACACATACACACACACACCACCTTGCCACCAGTCCCGAGGCAACAGCAATTATAGCGTAGAAAAGTCTTCAGTGCAGGTAATTATAGAAGATAAAAGTGTAATTAAGAGACTAGGGAAGGTAGATTAGAGGCGACCTGTATAATGGTGTGTGTGTGTGATATATATATATATATATATATATATAGAGAGAGAGAGAGAGTTAGAGTTAGCATTTATAGATGAATAGTGTATATATATAATGTATGTTTGATTCTCTGTATGTGTGGGTGTTGTCGTGTGGGTGGGTGTGCGTGTGGGTGTGTATGTATGTATGTGTGGGTGTTATTTTTGCTCGTTTTCTAATGTTACGCCTGTGTTGTTCGTGTCTGCTTTTATCTTATGTGTGTGTGTGTGTGTGTGTTATGGTTAGAATGATTAGTGGTGTGTGTTGATATAATTGTTGATATTTGTTTACATTTGTGTTGTTATAAATGTGGTGCCTGCGCGTGTGCAATAATTGTTTGTCGCTGTAAAGTCGCGAGCAAGAAATGGTTGCACAGTATTTAAAGGGAAATTATGAGACATAATAATATGTAGTATTTTGAAATCTTAATGAACGCAACGTCAATGTTTGTGTGTATGTATATGTTTGTGTCCGTGTGTCTAAAGCAACAGGACACATACACACACACACACACACACACACACACACACACATACACACATACACCCACACATGTCCACCCACCCACAGATACACACACACAGTCCACTCACCCACAGACAGACACACACACCCACCCACCCACCTACACACACACACACACACACACACACACACACACACACACACACACACACACACACACACACACACACACACACACAGTCCACACACACACACACACACACACACACACACACACACACACACACACACACACACACACACACACACACACACACACACACACACACACACACACACGTGCTTTAAGGCAGGGAAAGTGTACAACAGACACAGTGAAAGTGTCTTGAAAGTGAGCTTAAGGGATGATAGGGGTAGCCAACTGGGTGACAAGCATTATTTACTACTCTTACTGTATGTGTGTGTGTGTGTGTGTGTGTGTGAGAGAGAGGGAGAGAGAGAGAGAGAGAGTGTATAAGTGAAAATGAGAGACGGTATAAAGAGGATATATTTAAACATTTAGTATAATTAAAATGATTCACTTTCATATATTTACATTAGATGGGTTTCTTAATAGATGTATACCTTATATGGATGTATTGTTATGGACACTTTAATCACTCTTTGTATACTTTTATTTAACCCACTATGTTTGACAGGTTATAAGTGGTTTATGAGGGAAGAACTTGTAGTGTATATATATTTTAGTGAAGGCATCAAACTTGCTGATGTAATATTTTGTAACACTTTTCTGTGCTACATTGTCAGTGAGTTCCTCAATATTCTCAACTTGATTTTAAGTGTGTGTGTGTGTGTGTGTGTGTGTGTGTGTGCGTGTGATAGATAGATAGGTATAGAGAGAAAATTAGTGTTTTTGTAATATATATATATAGCGTAATAAGAATGTTTTTTCCCCGCCATTATAAATAGATTCCTCCTCGTGGATTAAGCCGTTTGGCAATAACAAGACAGAGCTTTACGTGATATTACAATAAAGGCTTTGATAATAACTGTACATGATGAAGGGAGGATGGCGGCATTTATTTGATCATTTATTTACCTATTTATTTACCTATTTATTTACCTATTTATTTATCTATTTATTTACCCATTTATTTACCTATTTATTTACCTATTTATTTACCTATTTATTTACCTATTTATTTACCTATTTATTTTGTTTTGGTTTCCTCCCTAGACCTCCATCAAGCTTAAGAAAAACACCCCCAAGAACCTTTTTCAAGATAAATTTGTACATTTTTCGATAGAAAAATATTCCGGCTAAAGGCCGGATTCCTTTACATTACAAGCTTACTATCGCTCGCCAGGAAAAATCAACACCTAAATGACACGAATAGTCTTAATATTGACAAAAAATGGGACAAAAGGTCTTAAAATCGCCAAACTAATGGGCCGAACGTCATATAATCTGAAAACTAATGGGGCTAAACATGAGAAAGCCGGGGGGAGGGGGGGGTCCGAAAATCGGGTCATCTCCACTTAAGGGGAGATCTCCACTTGAGGGATTGTTTTCTTGACCCCTTTCTCCCTCATGTTTAGCCCCATTGCTGTTGATATTATAAAACGTTTGCCCCATTAGTTTAGCGATTTCAAGAACTTTCACCCCATATTAAGACCTTTCGTGCCATTCAGGTGTCAATTTTATCCTGGCGAGCGATAGCGAGCCTGTAATTTAACAGAAACCGGCCTTTGGCCGGGACATTTTTCTACCGAAAAATGTACAAATATATCTTGAAAGGGACTCAAGGGGGTGTATTTTTAAGCTTGATGGAGGTCTAGGGAACAAACTAAATACCTCCCCGTAAGGCCTCTGGCAATAACAAGATATGATAATACAATAAAGGCTATATTCAACTTTACATGATAAGCGTTGTACAATATGAGGGGGTTTGATAAATAGTTGGCAATGTGTCAAACTCGGGGGGTCATTTGTGGAGAGTAATGTGGGAATAGTGGGGGAATCTTGGGTAAGTTTATCTCTCTCTCTCTCTCTCTCTCTCTCTCTCTCTCTCTCTCTCTCTCTCTCTCTCTCTCTCTCTCTCTCTCTCTCTCTCTCTCTCTCTCTCTCTCTCTCTCTCTCTCTCTCTCTCTCTCTCTCTCTCTCTCTCTCTCTCTCTCTCTCTCTCTCTCTTCTCTCTCTCCCTCTCTCTCTCTCTCTTTCTCTCTCTCTCTCTCTCTCTCTCTCTCTCTCTCTTTAGATTTCTGTTCAGGAATTAACACTCCAGTGGATGTTAAAATCTCCATGATAGTTTATTGATTATAAATAGGCTAGACATCCTCCATAACTCAAAATGAGCTAGACCAAATGGGATGAATTTGTTCACACCTATTTACTGGTCGGCTCTTCCCAACTGGTAGAAATATTAGGTCCATTACTGAAGTCTTTTTGATGACAAGCTGGGTTTGGGATTTCTGGCCTACCTATTTTGAACACGGTACAACAGCAAGAACTTCAACATAGGTAGAAATTCAGCAGTCAGATAGCCGAGCTCAGATAGACAGATAAATATACTGGACCAGATAGACGGGGTGACGCTCACATAAAAAACAGATAAACACACAGAGAGATAGACAGACTGAGAGACAGATAGACAGACTGACAGAGGATAAATAGCTATATTCACTCACGTATGAGGAAGGGATGCAAGAAGGTAACGGACTTCTTTGTGACGCTCTGCAACATCAATGTAGGCTACCAATAGGAAAGATTGTTGTACACTGTTGATAATCTATGATAAAACATAACCCTCTCCAATTTCGTTGATGGATGTTACAATGATAACAACTATGCAAGGATTACTTATTAACGAGATTGTATGAAATTTGTCGATTAAGTTTTGAGTTAAGCATATATTTTGATAAACGGTAAGAGAGAAGAACCATTTAAACAACACAACACACAACCGCATTACCCACCAGACGGGCAGCAACAGACAGCAGCTGTCATCCTCACAGCTGGGTAATCTACAAAACAAGAATGACAATTACAACAGCCATTACAGTTTCACAACATTAGCATACAGTAATGTGAAGATAACTGCAGACACCCACACACACACACACACACAAGCACAAGCACTCACACACACACACACACACACACACACACACACACACACACACACACACACACACACACACACACACACGCACACACACAGTCGCGGTCATTAGTTCTGATACTGTCTTGATGGTGTAATGGTTTGAGAGTTTAAGATCTGTATGTGATAACCCAGGTTTGAATACCGGGAGGATCACATGCTTTCATTAATTTCAGTGGGAGGTGTTTGGTGTTGGGTATGAAATTCATAAATTAGATTATACATTCGTTTTCGAAGCAGTCTTGGGCTCAATTGAATGCAAAGAAACAAAATTGAAACAATTTCTACAGGTTCTTCAACTTAAATATAACCTAGCAAACTAGAGTAGCACTCCGGAGGCAGGTATGTGCTCTGCCGATCGCCTTCTAAATGTTAGTGGTGTAATGGTTTAGAGGCTTATGTTCTGGGTGTGGTGTCCCGAGTTTGAATCCCGGGAGGACCAATTGCTTTCATTACTTTATTCAAGCACATTGGGGTTTGTAGTTGATGAATAATGTTAAGAACGGGGTGTTCCTTAATTACTTCGTCCTTGCCGCATATCCTATTTGGCCACCAAATTTCGAGAACATCGGTTTATAACTTTGTGAGTTATCTTGCTTACAGACAGACAAACGAACGGAGGCGAAAACATAGCAACACAACAACAATAACAATAACAACAACAACTTCACTAATAACAATAATCACCAACAACACTAATAACAATAATCCCCAACAATAACAACCATAATACCCAAAAATAATATCAATAACAACAATAATAATAATATTCATAATCCACATCAATAACAACAATAACAACCATAATCCCCAACAACAATAACCCCCATAATCCCCAACAACAACAACAACAATAATAACCATAATCACCACCAACAACAAAAATAACAACAATAATCCCCATAATCCCCAACAACAATAATCCCCCGGCGGGTGCCCAACCCCGAAAGGGGTTGAAATAGGGGAGCTATCCCCCCGCCAAAGGCGGCTTTCTAGGGCCTTTCCTAGCTGATGCTGAGAGGATTGGGTTCTAGTCATGTGGTGATGGGCTGGTCTATCAGAGTGAGAACTGAGCAATCTCTGCCATACCCATAGCTTACTCTGACTGTTCCTTTAACTTATATATTTCCTAGATCTCAAGTGACGGCGTCTCTTCCGTGGATTGACCTCCCAATCTACCAAGATTGGAAGCCAAAGCGTCACATTTTTCCCTTGCCCCTCAACTTTCTCTTCATAATTGCTGAGGGACACAGGGCCCTGGGTGGGGCTTTGGTTTCCCGGGCATTTCCGCACCCTCCTCAGCCCCCCGCCATGGAGTGGCTTCGGTCACCCAGGCTTTATTGTGGTCGGCGGGGAGGGTTCTGTGGGGGCGCTCGGTTATGGCCTTGGCCTTGCTCAGGGCCTTGGGGCTGTTCGGCCAGGCAGCTTGGGGAACAACAACAACAACAACAACAATAATCCCCATAATCCCCAACAACAATAATCCCCATAATCCCCAACAACAACAATAATAACCATAATCAACAACAACAGCAACAACAATAACCATAATCCCCAACAACAACAACAACAATAACCCCCATAATCCCCAACAACAACAACAACAACAATATTAACCATAATCCCCAACAACAACAACAACAATAATAACAACAATAATAACAACAATAATAACAACAATAATAACCATAATCCCCAACAACAATAACAACAATAATAAACAACAATAATAACAACAATAATAACCATAATCCCCAACAATAACAACAATAATAACCATAATCCCCAACAACAATAACAACAATAATAATCCCCATAATCCCCAACAACAATAATCCCCATAATCCCCAACAACAACATCAACAACCAACATTACTCTATATATGACAGATGCTTGACTTTCACCTACAGTATATATATATTTCTCTGTATATGTGTGTGTTGGTCTGTTTCCGTGTATGTATTGGGTAGTTGTGAACGGGCAATATGGTGGGCGTGTGTGTATATTGGGGATTATTGAGAGATTTCCTGTGTATTCAATATTTTTTAATTTTCTGCCGATTTCATGCCCTCTCTCTCTCTCTCTCTCTCTCTCTCTCTCTCTCTCTCTCTCTCTCTCTCTCTCTCTCTCTCTTCCAATTGTGGATTTTTTACCTATATTCTTCTTCCCACAGATTGCTGGAATAGCCAAGACACAGATGTATGCACTCTTCGGCCTCATGTTGCTTGGAACGCACAATTTTAAAGACGGGGTGAGTGTTAAAGCTGATTTAATGTCTGTGTTTGTATGTACTGTACAATTATACATAAGTGACATGTGTTAATTTGTCCATGTCGCAGTACATTGGAGGTGTGTGTGTGTGTGTGTGTGTGTGTGTGTTTGTTTGTTTGTGTGTAACACACACACACACACACACACACACCGATTATTGATTATTTGATTCAGTCTGTAGGTATATACTAATTGAAATTATGTATTTACATAGCCAAACAGGTATGTAAGAGTTTTGATTACAATATTAGGTGATAGGTCAAGTCGGGGTATAACTATCTATACAAGATCATTTATGATAGTGATAATAACTAAGGTGATGTATGGCGACAGTTTATTCATTACGAGGGGGCTAGATATTGTGCCTCCCAACCTCGTAAAGCTCAAAAAGGACTTTCGAGTATATATTTCTGCCATTTTGAAGAGTAACACTATAGAGGTGTGAACATTTACAGCCAGTTTGAACCAGCTCTTCCAAAGTTACAATTGGCAAATTGCTTTGTAATTTTATATTAATAATGTTTTGGGAGGTAGTGATGATTATTATGGTGTTAGTGATGATGGCTAAAATGATAGTGATGATAGTGTGGTCAATCAATAACTATGATTAGATGAAGGGGGTTTAATAGGCTAAGTGATGACAATAGTGATAGTGATGCTAGCTAGGAAGTAGTAGTGATGACCATGATGATAGTGATGACTTAAGGCCATAGCAGAAATGTTTGTGGTGATAGTGATGATGGATAGAGATAGTGATGACTAGGAGGCTGGCGAAGATGATGTAGTGGTAGTTATTTTGATTGATGTGATGATGGTGTTGAGTTGAATGGTTGTGATGATTGATAGGGTGTGTTGGTGACATAAGAACATAAGAAGAAAATGGGAGTCTGCAGAAAGCCGATTGGCCTAAGCAAGGCATGGCTGATGGCTGATGGTAGTGATGACGTCTTTTGTGTTTGGTATGACATTTTTGGTGTTAGTTAAGACATCTTTGGTGTTAGTTATGACGTCTGGTGTTAGTTATGACATCTTTGGTGTTAGTTATGACATCTTTGGTGTTATTTATGACATCTTTGGTGTTATGACATCTTTGGTATTAGTTAAGACATCTTTGGTGTCAGTTATGACGTCTTTGGTGTTAGTTAAGATATCTTTGGTGTTAGTTATGATGTCTTAGGCATTATGATGCTTTTTGTTGTTCGTTAAGATATCTCGGTTGTTAGTTAAGATATCTGGGTTGTTAGTTAAGATATCTTGGTTGTTAGTTAAGATATCTTGGTTGTTAGTTAAGATATCTTGGTTGTTAGTTAAGATATCTCGGTTGTTAGTTAAGATATCTCGGTTGTTAGTTAAGATATCTCGGTTGTTAGTTAAGATATATCGGTTGTTAGTTAAGATATCTTGGTTGTTAGTTAAGATACCTTGGTTGTTAGTTAAGATATCTCGGTTGTTAGTTAAGCTATCTTGGTTATTACTAATGACAATTGGGTGATAGTAATTATAATGCTAGTTATTAGCCTGTGCCCTGACGTAACCGCCTATAATAAACACTTATCCTTTTATCCCTATCTCAATCACTCTCTCCATCTTGACGGTTCTGTCAATCCACATTATTTTCCATCTTGTCCTTTGCCAACCACTCTGCAACCATATCCTTTGCCAACCACTCTGCAACCATAATCTTATACTTTGATACAGTATAGTTCACAGTTCCTACTTATTGAAGCCTAAATTCCGTGTGTAAGCTAAACCTACAACTTCTATTATTTTAGTTTATACACTATACCCTACAAGTTCCTCATACTAAGACCATACATCATGACGTCTATACTAAACTATGCTATAAACAAACTACTGTATGATACGTACAGTGCAGCTATCTCAACATTTGAAATATTACAATGCTATCCCTCCAGCCGCTACGCAACGGAAGTAAACATTGTGTGTGGTTCCTAACTGTCCGATAGTCAACTGTTATATATTACCAAAAACACTAGTACTGTAGAAAATATTGAGGTAGATAAGAGTGGTTTTGAGGTATTTATGAGTGTTTCCCCCAGTGAGATAGCTCCTGGATAACCTTTATATGGTTCTAGTCCTGGCCAGGTATTAACAGAGGCCCTTGGGATCCGAACCACCGACCACCAAGTCTGAATATTGGCAGTGGGACGGGCGCAAAGTCACCAACCCAAAACAACATTATCGTCACCCGTGACTGATAGGCGCGTTCACAGATGTATAAGGTGTTCGAGTCGTGTGATAAATGGCTTGTAATAATGGGACACAGAGGGTTGTTGAGCCCATCCAAAAGCTTGTATTTGCTCAGCGAAGTAGGGATTTTAGATGGCGTTAAAGGGGGATGGGCGTATTAAGGGGGGATGGGCGTATTTATTAGGTTAAGGGGGATGGGCGTATTTATTTACTCATTTATGTATCTTAACATTATTTTTCAGTTTCCTTTCTTGACGTCCATCAAGCTTAAATAAACACCCTCCTTCAAGATCAATTTGTACATTTTTCGATGGAAAAATTTCCCGGCCGAAGGCCGGTTTCTCTTAAAATACAGGCTCGCTTTCGCTCGCCAAGCAAAAATCAAACACGTGGCTTCTGTGAGCATACCTATTATTGTTGTTGTTGTTGTTGTTGTTGTTGTTGTGTTGTTGGTGGTAAACATTAAGTCAGTGCACGAACCATGTGACACGTCTGGTAGGCACTGGTAGGTTCATTATCACCATTAGGGCCTGTTAGTTGTGGTACCAGGACTACCATTAAGGATATCAGTAAGGGCTACCATACACAGGGATACTACACTCGATACCAATGTCACTACCATATCTACCATCTCTTCTACCATACCTACCATCATCACTACCACTCCAACCATCACCTCTACCATCATCACTACCACTCCAACCATCACCACTACCACTCCAACCATCACCTCTACCATCATCACTACCACTCCAACCATCACCACTACAACTCCAACTACCATCACATAGGTTAGGTAGTTTAGCTACAAGCAGCCTCGAAAGGATCAATATATCGGTTGTTGCTTGTTTTCCTTTGTACCCTTTTGTACCGCTACCACATCACCTACCATCGCTACCAACCAACCATGACCTCTACCACACTAACTACCATCAGTACCATACTTACCATCACCTATTTACTCGGTGTTGCTAAGTTGGTTGGTTTATATAGGTTATCGCTAATGTCTGTAACTTTTTGAGGCGTAGCTACCACACTATCATCCTGATCCATCATTATATAACTACCACACTCGGCTACCACACACTACCACACTGAACTACCACATCAAGCTAGCACATATTACCACACTCTGCTAGCACACTACCACATAGTATCACACAATCCTACCACATAATCACCACACTGAGCTACCACATAAAGCTACCACATAATACCGCACAGACCTACCACATTTAGCTACCACACACTACCACACAGACCTACCACATTAAGCTACACATATTACCACACAGACCTACCACATTTAGCTACCACACACTACCACACAGACCTACCACACACTTCCACACAGACCTACCACACAGACCTACCACACACTACCACACAGACCTACCACACACTACCACATACTATAAATACCTAAATACCAAAGGTAGTTACAGTTTGCCTTATTATGCTACCCATTCCTAAATATATCTTAATGACTCAATGTTTGCTCTCCTATCTTCCACAATACTTCTATAGCTGTATGCCAAAAACGTTTTCCTCGTTATACCTATTCTTGATAAACGTTTTCCTCGTTATACCTATTCTTGATAAACGTTTTCCTCGTTATAGCTATTCTTGATAAACGTTTTCCTCGTTATACCTATTCTTGATAAACGTTTTCCTCGTTATACCTATTCTTGATAAACGTTTCCTCGTTATACCTATTCTTGATAAGCGTTTTCTCGTTATAGCTATTCTTGATAATTTGTTATTATTGTTTTCCTATTATTGAACTACTCGCTTTATTACGACCAAAGTTTGTTTTATTCGATATGATTTTCCCACTGCATTCCAGTATTATCTTTCTAATATAGAACATAATAATATATATATATATTAATTATAATGGAGATGATTTGTTGTTAGTTATGACGTCTTTGGTGTTAATTATGATGTTTTTGGCGTCAGTTATGACATATTTGGTGTTAGTTATGACGTTTCTGGTGTTAGTTAAGACATCTTTGGTGTTAGTTATGACGTTTTTGGTATTAAGACATCTTTGGTGTTAGTTAAGACATCATTGGTGTTAGTTAAGACATCTTTGGTGTTAGTTATGATGTTTCTGGTGTTAGTTATGACGTTTTTGGTATTAAGACATCTTTGGTGTTAGTTAAGACATCTATGGTGTTAGTTAAGACATCTTTGGTGTTAGTTAAGACATCATTGTTGTTAGTTATGACATCTATGGTGTTAGTTAAGACATCTTTGGTGTTAGTTAAGACATCTTTGGTGTTAGTTAAGACATCTTTGGTGTTAGTTAAGACATCTTTGGTGTTAGTTAAGACATCTTTGGTGTTAGTTAAGACATCTATGGTGTTAGTTAAGACATCTTTGGTGTTAGTTAAGACATCTATGGTGTTAGTTAAGACATCTATGGTGTTAGTTAAGACATCTTTGGTGTTAGTTAAGACATCTTTGGTGTTAGTTAAGACATCTTTGGTGTTCGTTAAGACATCTTTGGTGTTAGTTAAGACATCTTTGGTGTTAGTTAAGACATCTTTGGTGTTAGTTAAGACATCTTTGGTGTTAGTTAAGACATCTATGGTGTTAGTTAAGACATCTTTGGTGTTAGTTAAGACATCTTTGGTGTTAGTTAAGACATCTTTGGTGTTAGTTAAGACATCTATGGTGTTAGTTAAGGCATCTTTGGTGTTAGTTAAGACATCTATGGTGTTAGTTAAGACATCTTTGGTGTTAGTTAAGACATAACCGTCTCTGGGTTTCGCTCCGACACGTCTTTGTTGCCGCCATGTGGACTTTAAGGGGGGCTGACCTGCTTTTTGTTATTTCTGTCCTTTTCTCTCTTTCTCTGGCTTGTATCCATTCGGCCCCATTCTGCCAACTATTTTAAGATGTTTATCCCCATCTAGGTGTCGATTTCTTCCTGGCGAGCGATAGCGAGCCAGCATTATATGAAGAAATCCGGCTTCGCCGGAGAAATGTTTCTATCGAAAAATTTACAAATTTAGCCTGCTGACAAACAAAAATAAAAAATATGCTGGCTCGCTATCGCTCACCAGTAAAAAATTGACACCTGGATGGGGTTAAACGTCTTAAAGCAGTAGGCTGAATGGGGCCAAATGGATACAAGCCAGAGAAAGATAGAAAAGGACAGAACAAAAACAGGTCACCCCCCTTTAATAGTGTTAACAGGTCCATGTTTGGAGACCAATGGAGGAACTACAGCCCATTGTTTAATCGTGTGATGATGTGACTAATAAACCAAGACCAATACTAGTATCATTGGACTTGCAATAAACGAGTCCAAGTTACTGCAGTGGGAAAATATGTATTCTAGTTCACGTATGGGATATAATTTGCTATGCGTTTGCTATGTGTTTTGCTATGCGTTTGCTATGTGTTTTGCTATGTGTTTTGCTATGCGTTTGCTATGTGTTTCGCTATGCGTTTGCTATGTGTTTTGTGTTATAATATTAGTCACCGCAATTTATTATGTGGAGAAATATCTGGAGAAGAAACGAAAGGTGTATGTTGCCTTTATGGACTTGGAGAAGGCCTATGACAGAGTGGATAGAGAAGGTTTGTGGAAAGTACTTAGAATATACGAAGTAGATGGCAAGTTGCTGAAAGCAGTGAAGAGCATGTATGAGGGTGCAAAGGCGGCAGTACGTGTGGAGAGTGAGCAGAGCGAGTTCTTTGACATGAATGTTGGTTTGAAACGGGTGTGTGATGTCCTCGTGGTTGTTTACTGTATATATGGATGGAGTCATGAAAGAAATACTATCAAGAGCAGTGGATGTTGGTGTATCGCTGAAAAGGGAGGGAATTGAGTGGAAGCTACCTATACTGCTGTTTGCGGATGATGCAGTTCTGATGAGTGATAATGAATGGAAGTTGCAGGGTCTGCTAAATGAGTTTGGAACAGTGTGCGAAAACGGAATTTGAAGGTAAATGCGGGGAAGAGCAAGGTTATGGTCTTCGAAAGGGGTGAAGTCACAGAGTGTGAGGTGAAGCTGAACGGTCAGGCTATGGAGATCGTCAACTCTTTTAAGTATCTGGGCAGTGTGTTGAGTAAAGATGGGACTATGGATGAAGAAGTGCAGGAGAGGGTACAACAGGGGAAGAGGGTTGTAGGAACGCTGAAAGCAGTAACAAGAAATAGGGTGGTCAGTATGGAAGTGAAGAAGTCCTTGCACGACAGTGTGGTAATCCCGACACTGACTTACGGAAGCGAAGCATGGACGTTGGTTGAGAGACTCAGACCAAGAGTGAGAGCATTGTACGTTGGTTGAGAGACTCAAACCAAGAGTGAGAGCAGTGGAAATGAATTACTTAAGAAGTGCGTGCGGAGTTACATGGAGGGATAGACAGACTAATGAGGAAGTAAGAAGGAGGTGTGGTGTGGAGGTAGATGTGCTGGAAAGTGTGAAAAGGAACAACTTGAGATGGTTCGGCCATATGGAATGTATGGAAAGCGAGAGAATGACTAAGAGGGTGTACGAGAGTGAGGTGGAGGGACAGAGAGGGAGAGGTAGACCGAAAGAGAGGTGGAAGGATGGAGTGAGGAAGTATATGAACGAAGGCAGTGCTGGTTGCGGGGAGGGTCGTCGACTGACTGGGGACAGAGGTGCATGGGGGCGGTTCGTTCGTGGCCACCCCTTCGGGGATCACGGCGTCGAGCAATAGATAGATAGATAGAATTTATTATGGCATTACCGCCGCAAATTAAAGTATTTTTCATTAGACTTTGTGGGTTAGATAAGTGCTGTGTAATAAGAACCCGTGCAGGACAACCTATCTCAGCTTTCTGGTTAAGAAAATAAATTTCTTTCGGCTTAGGAAGGATCTCTAGATAGCAAAAGTATACAAGCTGTTCCGTTTAACCCTCCGACTCCCACAGGTAAAAAGTAAGCTTAAAATTACCTACGGATAGCCTTATTAAACAAAATAATGTGAACCTCGTAATTCGAATATTAGAATACAGTATATATTTATTCTCAAGTTATACCCAGAGTGACGTAAACTTATAAAAACGGGTGAAAACGATTGAAAATGAACGAACGTCTCAGGTACACAAACCACTGCCATATCCACCGTCACTCTCGCCGCATCGCCACGTAGGCATAGTCCTCCTCGTGGTGATGTTAACCCTTTGAGTACCAGCGACGTCTGTTATATGTATCTTAGCTATATTCAGACGATATTATGCAGCTTAGGAAGGATCTGCGGTAGTTTAAAGGGTTGGTTGAGATAGTTTGATGTCTTATTGGTAGAGGACCTTCCCAAGCTGAATAATATCGTCTAGTAGTGGTCGGAATATGATGATAAGACGTCCCTGGTACTGGATGAGTTAACACCTTCAGTAGTACGACGTCTGTTTGCAGTTTAGTGAATACAGACAAATACGGGACAAATTCAGACACTGTACAAACAACTTGAAAAGGCGTTTCTCATCGAAAACTTAAACATTTGTGCTTCTCGAAACTTAAACATTTGCGCTTCTCAAAACTTAAACATTTGCGCTTCTCAAAACTTAAACATTTGCGCTTCTCAAAACTACAAAAACACGAAAACCAAAATGTGTTAGAAAAATGACAAGATTATAATACAGCTGTTATCATGACAATGTATTATGGCTAACTTTAGATGATTTTCTCAGCTTAAGAAGGATCTCTAGAAATCGCAATGGTAAAAACGATCTAGATTTACCTTTCGACTCTCACAACTCCTTGCTAAGCTGAATACAATCTTCCAATGATCGCCAAAACAAGAAAGCCGACACGATATATGTTGTTTCCGTCTTCTTTTCCGATGTCACGGTAGCACTCGCGGGGAATTACACACATAACCATCAAACCGACGTCCACTGGTATACTGAGCGCGAAATATTATAACAGGAAAGACATAGGTTCGTATTGTGCGATACAAAGAGTTTAGTTAATCCTCTTGAAGCCTCGAAACATGCTTGAGGTCTCTAATCATACGGGCGCAGAAGATTCGATAATTTGGCAGTCGAAGGTTTATTAGGTGATATTAATAAGAACTTTGGTATGATAACACCTTTTAAATATATATTATTCTGGCTAACAATACACGATTTTGCTCAGCTTAGGAAGGATCTCTAGTAATCAATGGGGTAAAAACAACACTATAACTCGCTGATTCTTTTCAACATTTTGTTTTTGTGCGTTATCCTATTCAGTCATACGAGGATATTTAGACTTGATTTATGCTACAGCCAGAGGATTTTGCTCAGCTTAGGAAGGATGTCTAGTAATCAATGGGTTAAACACAGTAATATATCTTTTTGATGCTCTAACTCTGTTTTTTTTTATTAATCTCTTCAATCACACGACGAATTTTATACTTTATTAATGGTACAGCCAGTGGATTTTACTCAGCTTAGGAAGAACCTCTAGGAAGGGAACAATCAACCCCTTGAGGATGATGACGAGTTCCGTTCAATAAGGAAGTTGGAGCTGTAGACATTGATATTTATCATAATTGCCAGCTAAAATACGGTTGCAGTACAGTTTAAAATACATAAAAGGCGATGCAATAATATGATTTCATCCATTCAACCTACATTATTATTATTGTATTTCATCCATTCAACCTACATTATTATTATTGTATTTCATCCATTCAACCTACATTATTATTATTGTATTTCATCCATTCAACATACATTATTATTATTGTATTTCGGTTTAACAGCGATGTTTACGGTTCCAACTTCCTCGTAGCCTGAAACTCGCAGTGGTCAATTCCTTTCAAAATATTCTGTTTATTTTGGTAGCGATATTTTGAAGGTTTTTATAGCTGAGTTTGTTTTGGTGGAAACACTCGTTACAGGCAGCCTGCCTTTTGTCTCCTCCATACACATAGGAAAAAAGCCCTGAATCAAACAAAACGTACACAAAACATTGTACATGTGACTTCTGTGAGCGTGCCTATTGATAATAAATAACTAAATACTAAATAACTAAGCTAGATATATAAATACTAAATAACTAAATGCTAAATCTGAATGGATTGTAGTGGTCCTCCCTATAGAAGCCATTAGCGTGGCCGTATCAAGTGTCTATTGTACAGTATATATGTAATGGATATTGTACAGTATATATGTAATGGATATTGTACAGTATATATGTAATGGATATTGTTCAGTATATATGTAATGGATATTGGATACACTCCATCTCTCAGCCCTGGAGTGGCTTACGGTGATTTATATAGATACAGTGGCCATACAGGTCTTGCGAGGTGGTCGGGACTTCATTTTAATAGAGGTAGCGAACTTCTGAATAATGGAGAGTGGAAGAAAAAGATAGTAAATCAGAGAGAGAGAGAGAGAGAGAGAGGGTAGGATTTCAGATAGGAATATTAATATAAACTTTCTTTCATTTTGCTTGTGAGAATTAAAATTCAATTTCATATGTGATAGGAAATCTCATGTTATTTGTTATGTAAAACTAATTAAATGTAAATATAATCCATTTACCTAGTGTTTTCTGTATCCATTAGATTCTTATATTAATGAATATATCTGCCAGAGAGAGAGAGCGAGAGCGAGAGATATACATCTCCATTAATACACAGACCACACTGACCTTACGATCCAACAGAAGTGGTCAGGACTTAATTCTAGTAGAGACATCAGAATACTCAAAGCAAGGAAGGTTGAAGATAAGGATAGCACATAAGGCGAAGGAGAAGAGAGAGAGTTTAAGATAAGAGTTATGTAAATATAGTATAATTTAGCTCATAAACTGACTAATATTCTTACAGATATGATAGCAATTATTAATGTTTACATGAGAGAGAGAACAAGAGTATTTTAAGATAGGAGATACTTAATTACGCTTGTAATATTGTTAATATTCTTTGTGATATGAATGGCTAATTAACATACACATCTCTCTCTCTCTCTCTCTCTCTCTATATATATATATATATATATATATATATATATATATATATATATATATATATATATATATATATATATATATATATATATATATAGAGAGAGAGAGAGAGAGAGAGAGAGTGTGAGGTAGATAGATAGGTAAATGTATAAACACATATATAAGCTGGAGAGAGTAACCAATTTATACCTGAGTGCTAATTATTGCAGGTTCATACAGAAGAACATCGTTGGCAGGTGTTGTTGGCTTGTTCACCTCTGATTGCTATTAGGTTTTTGTATACAGCAAGCAGTAATTGATATGTCTAGATTCGTGTTGTGTGTGTGTGTGTGTGTGTGTGTGTTTGAGTGAGAGAGAGAGAGAGAGAGTGTGTGTGTGTGTTAGAGAGAGAGAGAGAGTGGGTGAGAGAGAGAGAGTGTGGGTGAGAGAGAGAGAGATAGGGAGTTTGTAAATGAATAACCTAAGAGTATATTTAATCATCATATTGCGTGGCCTACCTGCACTAATTAAGAAGTAATTATCTCATTTGATATATACGACCAATGTTCAACAAAACTGAATACAGATGGCATGTATAGGGTTTGTTCATGTGTGTCAACAGTTTCAGTGTTTTAGGGCGCATTAAATCATGTGTACCTGTGTGTGATTTTTTTTTTTTTTTTTTTTAAAGACCTCCGTCTACGTATTGTGAAAAACCTGTTATCCTCCGGCAAATTGTGGGGTTGAGTGAGTGAAAGGGGGGACAGTGAATGAAGGAGGATGCATGTTTTCATAATACGTGTTGCTAGCCCCAAACGCGCGAGCAACTGTGGCTTTCAACCATCCGACACATCCCCTTTTATTAATGTGCATCACACATGTTACATACAAATAAAGTTTATGTTTTGTTTTACCCTACTGTGGAAAGACTACGGATACACCACTCCTGCCGGGGCCTCACGCAGTGGCATGACCCAGTCCTGTCGAACTGAGCTCATGACGCTGGTGATCATGTGTGTGATTGTGTAGTTGTGTGTACCTGTGTCTGGTGATGAGTTTATGATTGTGTATGTGTAGTTGTGTATACCTGCTGGGTGATGAGTTTATAATTGTGTATTTGTGTGTAATTGTGTTTGTGCGTTGAGTTTGTAATTGTACGTGCTTGTGTATGTGTGTGTACCTGTGTGAGTGATGAAGTTATGATTGTGTATGCTTGTGTAGTTGCGTATACCTGTGCCTGGGTGATGAGTTTATTATTGTGTATGTGATAACAGGTGTTGATGCCCGGAAGCCAGGCGTACTACGTGCCACACCTGCGAAGATAATTAATTTGGTGTACAGTTCTCTTTCACCAAACAGGTTACCCTCACCAGGAACAGGTCTTTCATCTGCAGGCTTGGCTCTGGTTACTCTCACCAGGAACAGGTCTTTCATCTGCAGGCTTGGCTCTGGTTACTCTCACCAGGAACAGGTCTTTCATCTGCAGGCTTGGCTCTGGTTACTCTCACCAGGAACAGGTCTTTCATCTGCAGGCTTGGCTCTGGTTACCCTCACCAGGAACAGGTCTTTCATCTGCAGGCTTGGCTCTGGTTACTCTCACCAGGAACAGGTCTTTCATCTGCAGGCTTGGCTCAGGTTACCCTCACCAGGAACAGGTCTTTCATCTGCAGGCTTGGCTCTTACCTCTCGTATCTGTAGGGAGAGGTCATCATAGGTTTAGTATAGTTAAGGGAGATGGGTCGTTTTTCTGGTCCCCCCTCCTCCCTCATGCTTAACATTTTAGTTTTGATATTTTAAGACGTTTGGCCCATTAGTTTGGCGATTTTAAGATCTTTCACCCATTTTCTTTGTCAATATTAAGACTTTTCGTGTCATTTAGGTGTCGATTTTTTTCTTCTGGCGAGCGATAGCGAGCCTGTAATTCGGTCGGGACATTTTTCTAAAAAAAAAAAAAAATTTACAAAAATATCGCGAAGGGGAATCCTGGGGTTGTTTTTTAAAGTTTGATGGAGGTCTAGGGGGGAAACTAAATAAATAATCAATATATTAACAATCGACCAAAAAAGGCTACATTTTGCATACCTCGCCCTGTATTCTCTACCTGTTCCACAAATCCAGAATTGCAGTCACGAGTAATTATTTCTTGTAAACGCATATAAGACTAGAGGGCCACTTGGTAGAGCGCACTCCTCCGCCTATGCTGGCTTTTTTTTTGTTTTTTTACTTACTTGGGTGCAAGCTACCCTCGCTCGGGCAGGCAGATTTCTTGTTGGTAGCATAACAAAAAAAAAAAAAAAAAAAAAATGGAAAAGTGGGGATTGGGCCTGAATATTAGGTGTCGATTTTTTTCCTGGCGAGCGATAGAGAGCCTCATATTTAAGAAGAACCGGCCTAAACCGGAGTAAATAGAAATAGAATAGCATAACGATTATACCACCAAAGCACCTGTGGTATTGAATAGTAAATGAGATGGACACTTGGAAAAGTAATACCCCCGCCTACGCTGGCGGAGGAATGCTCTCTACCAATCTCATCCTAAATTGCATCCCTTCTTCCTTGGCTCATATCCTATCTACCCACCAAATTTTGTGAAAATCGGTGAATAATGTTTAGAGATATCATTGAAACAGACAGACAGACAAACAAACTGGCAAACGGAGGCAAAAACACAACCTTCGTTCAATTTCGTTGGCGGAGGTAACAAGGCAGATAACAGACATATTTCCCAGACACCCGCTATATGAATATAGGCTACACGTGGTTTAGGAGCCCAGGTATACAATATGTCGGAATGACAAGATGGTGGATTCTCCTTATAGACGGCTTAGGTATCAGCAGAGGTTGGTGTGGAAGATTTGCGGTCGGATGAATGTAATCTCTTGACTTCCACGCTAATAAGGTTAATTTTAAAAGCACTCATGTTATTTAATGTGCATAAAAATATGCTGCATGCATATGTATATCAAATGCAAATGTTGTATTTCCATAAAGAAAAACATTATCGTTCCACGAATGTTTGTGAGTGACAAATTTATCAAATGCCTTTTACCTGAATTACACACTGATATAGAAGGACACTTATATAACTTAGCAGCACCTGTAGACTAACTGGGGTAGCATATACCTACTGTATACAGTAGATATGTAATGTTAGCGCAGTAGAGATTGGCTTTGGAAGATTTTAACCTCTTGACTTCAACAGGTTCTGGTTAGCTTGAATTTAATTGTCTGCTGAAACATTAAAACGTATTAAAGTATGGTAGTTTACACACGGGAAAGGGGTTTTATTTATTTATGTATGTATTATTTTGTGTTTGTTATTTCTTACATATCAATTCGAGAGGTCATTAGTGGACTAATTGAAGTAGTTTGGTGATTAAACTGGTGTACTAATTAGAGGTCTCCATCTGATAAATATGGTTAATTGAGACGACTTTCACTGTCTAGCTAAATTTGGGTTTACGATACGCTATAAAATCTAGTGTAAGAAAAAGTGATATATATTCATTGGGTGAATTGATGCTGATTTAACTTTCTATTCTTGTAATGGAAGGTTTTATTACCATCAATATAGCTTTGAATGGGTAGGTAGATTTATAGCTTTGAATGGGTAGGTAGATTTATAGCTTTGAATGGGTAGGTAGATTTATAGCTTTGAATGGGTAGGTAGATTTATAGCTTTGAATGGGTAGGTAGATTTATAGCTTTGAATGGGTAGGTAGATTTATAGCTTTGAATGGGTAGGTAGATTTTAATGGACACTTTAGTAAACAATTCTAGGGTATGAATAAGTTATATAGGCCTATATTCATTGGGTGCATTGAGGGTGATTAAACTTTCTATTCTTGTTATATAAGGTTTTATTACCATCAATATACCTTTAAATGGGTAGATTGTATGGATATGAACACACATATATATTCATTGGGTATATTGATAATTATTTAACTTTCTATTCTTGTAATAGAAGGGTTTATTACCATCAATATAGCTTTAAATGGGTAGATTACTATAGACATTTTGATTTTTTTTTTTATATATAATCATTGGGTATATTGATGGTGATTTAACTTTCTATTCTTGTAATAGAAGGTGTTATTACCATCAATATACCTTTAAATGGGTAGGTAGATTATAATGGACACATTATTACAAAATTATATCATTGGGTATATTGATGGTGATTTAACTTTCTATTCTTGTAATAGAAGGTGTTATTACCATCAATATACCTTTAAATGGGTAGGTAGATTATAATGGACACATTATTACAAAATTCTAGGGTATGAGAAAGATATATATATTCATTGAGTATATTGATAGTGATTTACCTTTAGATGGGTAGATTATTATAGACACTACAGTATATTAACCCTTTCTATACCCATATGTTTTGACAGTATATCTATTAATCGAAAACAAATAGACATCACTGGATTGTTGTTACTACTGCCGCTTTTTTTTTTGTCAGCTTGGTGCGGAACTAAATTAATCAAAGGGTTAAGAAAAAAAATAATTAAACCCTCTAAAGGCGAAGTTACACGAACGATTTTTTCCGTCAATTTTTACAGGCAACTGTACTCTGGCAGTTTCAAATTATAAGTTCCGAAGAATTAAAGTACCTAAATTAATCTAATTTCGATCTATTCGTATTGTTATTTATGGAACACACACACACACACACACACACACACACACACACACACACACACACACACACACACACACACACACCTAGTAGACGTAAGGGCAGGAGGATAGACAGGTATGCATATATACATACATAAACATACACGAACTTGTAGCATAAATTATCGTGTGCGTATACGTACATCACAAAACACACACACTCACACACACGCACATAGATACACATAAATTATAGACTACATACAATAAACAAACATACACACACACACACACACACACACACAACCAAAAGTACACAGGGGAACCAGTTATCAGCCAGAAGTAATCAAGCGTGTAAACATATGCAACACGCACACATACATACACGTACACAATGCCTACACACACATGACTACACACATACCTGCGCACACATATACTCACTCACACAATCAACAATCAGTACTGCATCAAATAGAAGGGGGTGGGGGAGGTGTTATTGATTTGGCTAGATAGATAGATAGATAGATAGATAGATAGATTGATTGATTGATTGATTGATTGATTGATTGATTGATTGATTGATTGATTGATAGATAGATAGATAAATAATTAGATAACGTATGTAGATAGATAGGTGGATATATATATAGATAGATACTGTAGATAGGTTTAGAAGTAATACATAAATCGATACGTAAATAATTTAAGTAAATATTATGATACTAGCAGGGGTACCCGGCGTTGCCCGGGTAATCACCATAATCACCATCACTACTACCACCACTACTACTACCATAATCACCATCATCAATCACTACTACCACAATCATCACAATACTACTACTACCATAATCACCGGCCTCGACCTCCCTGTGCCTCATTAAACGGCGACCTCGATTTCGGCCGCTAAATGACCTCCGATTTTGGATCTGACCTCATCCATACCCCCATTTTTGGGGGCTGCGAACAACTTTCGTTCCAAACACCTTTTCGATCGGAGGCCTCCTGCCACAAACGGCTATTTTTTTCATTTTTTTTTTTTTTTTTTTTTTCAATTTCGGCCTCGAAACGACCTCCGATCGTGGCCTCGCCCCCTCTATGACCTGACCCAGGTCAATTGACACCCACATGCAAAGTTCAGCTCCCCAGGTCCAAAACTGTGGCCGCCTATTAAGAACACACACACACACAGACAATCGAAAATATTATATACTGTAGATATAATTAATGGAAAATAGTATAATGTATATATATATATATATATATATAGTTTCCTTTAATGCACAGAAAACCAAGTACATTCAATTTTCTAACCGACAGAATCTCACTGACTCCCATATATTTTTTAATGATGTAAATATTCCCACTTCCCCTAGTATTGACATTCTCGGTGTAACATTAACTACTAACTTGAGCTGGACACATTATGTTAGAAGCATTGCTAAGAATGCCTCTAAAAAACTGGGACTCCTGTACAGAGTTCGAGAATTCTTCACTGACGAGCAGTTGGCCGTGATATATAAAAGTCATGTGCGTTCTCAGATGGATTACTGTTCACCTCTGTGGGGTGGAAGTGGAGTGGTTGCATTGAGGCAGTTGGACAAAATTCAAAATAAAGCTATTAGATTAATCAATAACCCTGCAATCACACAGGACCTTCCTACATTATCCATACGAAGAAACGTTGCATCCCTTGCATTATTCTACAGATATTTTCACAGCAATTGTTCCGAGGAACTTGCTTCAATTGTGCCTCCTCTCCACATCTTTCCCCGTAGAACTAGGGCAGCTGAGAGCGCCCACGAATTTACACTTTCTCCTCCACAATGCAGAACTTCTGCTTATCAGAATTCATTTATCCCCAGAGCTACTACTCTTTGGAATTCACTTCCCTCGAATTGCTTTCCACAAACTTACAATCTACAAATGTTTAAATCCAGTTGTTACAAACATTTTATGAATGGAGGATGCCTTTAGGTACATGGACCTTTTTGTTTTATCTGTGTTTTTCCTTCCTCCGTTCATTGTCTCTTAAAAAAAAAAAAAAAAAAAAAAAAAAAATATATATATATATATATATATATATATATATATATATATATATATATATATATATATATATATATATATGTGTGTTTCTAATCTCTCAGTGGGATTCGAACCGCCGACCGTCAGGACGATAGCCGACGCTTTAATCAACTACACCACGGCAGTAGTTGATTGAAGCATCGGCTATCGTCCTGACGGTCGGCAGTTATATATATATATATATATATATATATATATATATATATATATATATATATATATATATATATATATATATATATATATATATATATATATATATATATATATATATATATGAGAGAAAGAAAGAGAGAGCACAAAGTTTCTCCTAGCTCACAAATGGCTATCTTTTGCACGCTACCATTTTTTGTTTGTTTGTGTTTTTGTTTTTTAGATCCAAACTTACCATAATTCTTTCCCAAGCGTTTAATCAATTCTCTTTTATTATGTGAGTATGATTATTCCTGTAACAAGTGTATCACACAAAATTGAAAGAGTGACAGATTAAAATAAACAATGGTGTATTGGAAAGAATTGTTGTGTGCTTGTTTAGTGTTGTGAAATGAATACAAGTAGGAGGTGTTTGTGAGAGCTAGCTGGATTACTCTCTGTAGGTGAGACACAAACAGAAACAGAGAGGGAGGCCAGACAAATTCCAGCAGCTCCTTATCACTTGCCTATGAGGCCTCCTCTGGGTAATACTCTGCTTCATTGGTGTCTTTAATTCTCACCAGTATGGAAGTAAAAGTAGGAATATTTGCATTGGGTATATATCTATGAGTACCTGATCGTATAAGCAGGTGTGTTCATGCAAGTGTATGAGTTATCATGATGTATGTACTGTATGTAGGCTATGTATGTATGCATGTATGTGTGTACTTCTGCATGCATGTATGTATGTATTTATGTATGTATTTACTTATGTGTGTGTATGTAAGTGCAAGTGTGTGAGTTATTATGTATGTATTTAGGTCTATCCTGGACGAGGCTGTATGTATGAACTGTATGTATGTGTATAAGTGCAAGTGTGTATATTATCATTATGTATGTATTTAGGTCTATCCTCCTGGACTAAGCTTTCTAACCTTTCAACAACAACGGGCACCGGTACAGCAGAGCCTACACGTTAGAGAGACCCTTCAGTAACAGAAATCGGCCAACCTCAGCCATTCTGGGGTATCATTGGCCCCTCTTTACACATGTATAGTCTTTACACATATATAGTCTTATAAACATTCGGCAGTAGTGGTATAGCTTTTACTTGACAAATCTAGGCCTTGAACTGACAAAGCAACTACTCAAGCAATCAACTAACCATCATTCCATTCATTCGTTAATCTATTCATCCAATCATAACCTACCATCCATCTATCCATCCACACTCCCAATCATAACCTACCATCCATCTATCCATCCACACTCCCAATCATAACCTACCATCCATCTATCCATCCACACTCCCAATCATAACCTACCATCCATCTATCCATCCACACTCCCAATCATAACCTACCATCCATCTATCCATCCACACTCCCAATCATAACCTACCATCCATCTATCCATCCACACTCCCAATCATAACCTACCATCCATCTATCCATCCACACTCCCAATCATAACCTACCATCCATCTATCCATCCACACTCCCAATCATAACCTACCATCCATCTATCCATCCACACTCCCAATCATAACCTACCATCCATCTATCCATCCACACTCCCAATCATAACCTACCATCCATCTATCCATCCACACTCCCAATCATAACCTACCATCCATCTATCCATCCACACTCCCAATCATAACCTACCATCCATCTATCCATCCACACTCCCAATCATAACCTACCATCCATCTATCCATCCACACTCCCAATCATAACCTACCATCCACCTATCCATCCACACTTCCATATCCAAACCACCTTTTCTTTCCCCCTCTCAAACACTTAACCCTCTCCGACATATGACGCGATTTTGAGCCGATTAGGGATACTTTAAAGCCTTTGTTACCATCAGGGGTATTTAGAAACCTTTAGTTTAGTTACTTCAACCTCTGCAGTTGTCTTTGAGTTAGCTGTGGGCAGAAAACTAATTTTGGAGAGGTAATTATAAGAGAGAGAGAACTCTATTTCTTATTGCTAATCTTGCAACCTCTGCGTCAGATGAGTCTGAAGGGGATAATCTAGCCATCCATTCAACTAACTTACCATCCACCCATCAGTTCAATTGTTTGTCCATCCATGCATACAAGCATGACCTACCAATCAACTAACCATCTATCCATCAATCCATCCATCCATACCACCTTTTCTTTCCCTCTCTCAAACACTTAATCTAGTCATCCATTCAACTAACTTACCATCCAATCATCAATTCATTCGTACACCCATCCATTCAGTCAACCATAACTCACCAACCATCCAACCATCCACATCACCCTTATATTTCACCCCCCAACAC
Organism: Paralithodes platypus; assembly: GCA_032716605.1. NCBI lineage: Eukaryota > Metazoa > Arthropoda > Malacostraca > Decapoda > Lithodidae > Paralithodes > Paralithodes platypus. The sequence goes on from CM064519.1 coordinate 2,822,611, forward strand.
TCTAACACCACCACAACAACAACAACAACAACAACAAGGCTACCTTAGGATAAACCAGGGAGTGTTGTAAACCCTATAAGCCCTTAACACCCCCCCCCCCCACCCCTTTACCTACACTGAGTAAACCCTTTGTATAGTCCTTAAGGGGAGATCTCCACTTGAGGGATTTTTTCTTGACCCCTTTCTCCTTCATGTTTAGCCCCATTGCTTTTGATATTATAAAACGTTTGCCCCATTAGTTTAGCGATTTTTAAGAACTTTCACCCCATATTAAGACCTTTCGTGCAATTCAGGTGTCGATTTTATCCTGGCGAGCGATAGCGAGCCTGTAATTTAAGAGGAACCGGCCTTCGGCCGGGAAATTTTTCTACCGAAAAATGTACAAATTTATCTTGAAAGGGACTCAAGGGGGTGTAATTTTAAGCTTGATGGAGGTCTAGGGAACAAACTAAATACCTCCCCTTAAACCCCCCCCCCCCCCTCTCCCCCCTTTACCTACACGAGTAAACCCTTTGTATAGTCCTTAACCCCCCCCCCCTCCCCCCTTTACCTACACAAGTAATCCCTTTGTATAGTCTGTGGTGTTTGAGGGTTCCCTACTACGAGCTGTTGAGCTGCCCGGCGATCAAGGTGCAGTTGCACGAGACATTTAGTGGATATAATTCACAATGCCGTGAATCCAAAACCGGAAATTGAATCGCACATATCGATAACAAAATAAAGATTATTGGGTTAGATACAAAACTGAAAAATGAATCTCACATAACGATATAAAAAAATATTATTGGGTTAGCTGAGTGCAAGATATACAGTAGTCTATATACCTTGGCTGAGTGCAAGATATACAGTAGTCTATATACCTTGGCTGAGTGCAAGATATACAGTAGTCTATATACCTTGGCTGAGTGAAGAGCAACACTGCAACGCTCGCCTGACCTGGACCTGAGGGCGGGATTTATAAAAGACTTCAAGATTTTGCTAAGAATTTGCCCACATTCAACTTAGCTTAGCAAATTCGTTAAGGGAAGGTGTTTAGTTTCCTTCCTAAACTTCCATCAAACTTAAAATTACACTCCCTAGACACCCTTTCAAGATAAATTTGTACATTTTTCGGTAGAAAAATGTCCCGGCTGAAAGCCGGTTCCTCTTAAATTACAGGCTCGCTATCGCTCGCCAGGATAAAATTGACACCTGAATGGCACGAAAGGTCTTAATATGGGGTGAAAGTTCTTAAAATCGCTAAACTAATGGGGCAAACGTTTTATAATATCAAAAGCAATGGGGCTAAACATGAGGGAGAAAGGAGTCAAGAAAAAAATCCTTCAAGTGGAGATCTCCCCTTAAGATATTGTTATTTACGTGCTAAGTCTTTTACTGAGTTTAGATATCGGTTGGGTGTGACAAACAGTCAAAAGCAAACCCATTAAGAACATAACAACTTAAGAAAAAGTCTAATCTGCAGAAGGCTTATTTGCCCATACGAGGCAGACCCCTTCTTCCAAACATCCCTCTCAGTTCTTTCCCTACACTAAAACTATCTCCCGCTACAACCTATATCCCCTACACTTCGTTTATAGTATAGCTACCATACATAAAATGATATAATATATAATTAATTCTTAACCAGACTTAAATCTAAGATGTAATGCTGCAAAAATACGATATTTTCTTACAAATTGGGATGCAACCCAGAATATTGTTAAATTTTAAGAACACTGTTTTATGCAATGATTTCCGTGTACTGTTTATCGGCAAAATTTTAAGAAAAAAAAATTAGAAGCCCCATGATAGATTGCAAATTATTATAATAGTTAGCCCTACTGTACTATACTAGTTTTCTTTGACCTTTCCTGAGGGTCAAGGTCATATAATATGGAGTATATTGCTAGACTATTTTTTATTATAATTATAAAATCAAAATTAAGCTCTCCTTAACATGTTTCAGGATTCATGCCATATCGTATTATACATAAATATGTATTTCATAAACACATCTCAAATTATTTTCAGCAGTTTCCGTCATAGTGACTTTTTATTACCACCTTAATTAAATAATACCTTTAACGCACAGGACGCGATTTGCGCTCTTTCTGGGACCATCAGGGGTGTTTAGAACCCTTTAGTTTAGTTAATTCAACCTCTGCACTTGTCTTTGAGGGAGCTCTGGGCAGAAAGCTAATTTTGGAGAGGTAATTATGAGATTGAGAAAACTGTATTTATGAATGCTAAACGGTAACCCCCGAGTCCACATGATAGTGAGAGGGTTAAGATAGGTGTGTGTGTGTGTGTGTTTGTGTGTAGATGTGTGTGTGTGTGTGTGTACGTATGTGTGTGTGTGTGTAGGTGTGTTTGTATTTGTGAGTGTGTTTAATTATGTGTGTATGTATGTATAGGTATGTGTATGCGCGCCCCTCCGCCATCGCTTAGGAAGATGTCAAGATTAAGAAAACACTAAAGAAACTGTTTGTATGTCCCCTTTCACGTCTTCTCGCGGATCTCCATTTTTTCCTGCCATATTCGAGGGTGAAAAAAAAAATGCGGTACGTGATCGGCCTGTGAAGAGGGGGGAGGGGGGGGGGGGGGGGTAAAGGAGGGGGGATGGAGGTACGGTAACTTCGCTAATAATATCGCAAATAATAATAATGCACAGACTAAATTCAATAACACTTTAAGTCAATTTACTCCCATCTTCTTACCAATTCTAACATTCGAAGTCACTTTCCCCCATCTATTTTACCAAATCTAACCTTACTTAACTTACCATGTTGCATAATTTAGTCCTTTATGTTATCTTAGTCATGCCTGGGATTTTAATGTTCTATCCTAAATAAATGTAAATTTTACGTATGCGTCCCTTATTATCCTTATGTAAACAAACCTTCCACGTATAACAACACACACACAAACTATAGGTAGCGCCAGCGAACTTGACAGTATAATCGTGACTCCCATAACTTCTTATAACTCGAAATGAATTAAAACAATCGGGCTGACGTGTTTTATAATTTGGGAAGAGTCCACCAAGAAATAGGTGTGGATATTTACAGCCAATTTGTTCTAGGCCCGTTTGAGTTGCAGAGAGGTCAGGGCTCAAGATTATTATCAAGTTGGTTGGCGCTACCTACAACGCAGTGTTTGCCTTTCATTAATTTAATTTAACCTAGCAAAAGCTTAAGGGGAGGATTCCACTTGAGGGATTTTTTTCTTGACGCCTTTCTCCCTCATGTTTAGCCCCATTGCTTTTCTATTGTTAAGATGTTCGCCCCATTATTTTGAAGATTTTAAGAACTTTCGACCCATTTCTGTCAATTTTAAGACCTTTCGTGCCATTTAGGTGTCGATTTTATCCTGGCGAGCGATAGCGAGCCTGTAATTTAAGAGGAACCGGCCTTCAGCCGGGACATTTTTCTACCGAAAAATGTACAAATTTATCTTGAAAGGGGCTCAAAGGGGTGTAATCTTAAGTTTGATGGATATCTAGAGACCAAACTAGAAGCCTCCCCTTAACCTCATCTACCTCAATCTTACTTTATCTAAACTATCCTGTCTTGAAAGTATCATGACCTAAACTAACTTAGCATTATTTAACCCTTAGAAAATATAATGACGCATATTTGTTCTGTTTCTGGCTATTATTAGACGATTTTATTCAGATTAGGAATAAGTTTAGAGCGTTGAGATAGTCTTTACCTTTTTAATTTCCACAGATCCGTCCTAAACTGTAGAAGATCGTATAATGATAACCAGAATCAGTCAAAACTCGTCATGATCTCCAAAGGGTTAAGATAGGTTTTGGAGCACTTAGGGGCTCTGAGTGTGACGAAGATAGATGGGTTGAAGGTAAAGGTATGGGGCACCCTATGATAAAGGTATGGGGCACCCTATGATAAAGGTATGGGGCACCCTATGATAAAGGTATGGGGCACCCTATGATAAAGGTATGGGGCACCCTATGATAAAGGTATGGGGCACCCTATGATAAAGGTATGGGGCACCCTATGATAAAGGTATGGGGCACCCTATGATAAACAACCATAGATCAATTCTAAGGGGGGAGGGGCCTATTTATTGGCTCATTGATGTATTTTGTAATAATTTGTTTAGTTTTCTCCCTAGACCTCCATCAAGATTAAAAAAAAAAACAACAACAAGACTCTCCTTTAAGATAAATGTGTACATTTTTCGATAGAAAAATTTCCCGGCCAAAGGCCGGTTTCTCTTAAATTACTGGCTCGCTATTGCTCGCCAGGGAAAAAATCGACACCTTAATGACACGAAAAGTCTTAATATTGACAAAGAAATTCGACGAACAGTCTAAAATTCGCCAAACTAATGGGTCGAACGTCATATAATCTGAAAACTAATGGGGCTAAACATGAGGAAGAAGGGGGACCATAAAAACGACCCACCTCCCCTCAACCCTAGCGGAGACCTGGTATTAGTAAACACTCTTTATTGCACTCACAAATACAAATATTCGTTTGTGTGCTTATTGTGTGTGTATTTACAAGTTGTTATTAATGTAGTGAAATTATTTTATTTTTATGACGTGTGTGTGTGTGTGTGTAGCCATAATTTTCTATGTAAATATATGTGTGTGTGTGTGTGTGTGTTACTCAGTTACTTGTTCGTCAAGGGGAATCCACGCAATGCGAGCTAAGCTCATTATTATCGCGCCTCCTTAACTGGGAATGTATTGCGTGAAATGCATGTTAAGTGTTTTATGTACTGTTGGAATGGCTGTGGATGTGTGTGTAGTCTGTATTTTAGCCAATTGGCGACATTTGGATACGAAGGCTTAGGGTTAACCTGTACGGTACCATTCTCACTACGGTACTAGTCTCACCCGAAGGCTTAGGTTAACCAATAGCTTAGGTTGACCATTACGATACCCATCTCGCCTTGTAACCGATCACCAACCCCAGATGGGACGTCACAACTTCGTCCACTTATACCAGGTTCCTATTTATACTGCTAGGTGAACAGAGGCTAACACATTAAAGGAGACAAGCCCAACTTGTGTGTGTGTGTGTCTGGATGTCTGTCTGTCTGTGTGTGTGTGTGTGTGTAGCCATAATTTCCTATGTAAATATATGTGTGTGTGTGTGTGTGTGTGTGTGTGTGTGTGTGCGTTAGCGTGTAGAGCCATCAGCTATGTAAGTATATGACTGTTGTGTATGTGTCTAGCTATCATCGACCCCTGTGTAAATATAACGGATTTCCCTGAGAGTACTTCAGTCTGTTGGCATGTATGGGAGAGAGAGGATGTTTGCATAGCTGTTAGCAGGTATGGCAGGTAGAGAGATAGCTAGACAGGTAGATTGATAGATAGGTTGGATTGTAGATACACGTATAGGTAGATAAATAGATATATGGGCAGATAGATAGATAAGTAGATGGAGGTAGATAGCTAGATATATGGGTAGAAAGATAGATAGGTAGATGTGTAGGTAGTTAGAATAATAGAGTTAGTCCTTCAGCCTGTTGTTATGTCAGAGCGAGAGAGGATGTTTGGGTAGCAGTTAGTAGGTATGAAAGATAGATAGATGGATAGGTAGATATATTGGTAGATAGACAGACATCTTGATAGATAGATAAATGGGTATGTAATAAGGTAAGTAGATTGATAGATAGGTAGATAGATAGATAAATTGATTGATTGATAGATATATTGATTGATTGATTGAAACGCAAGAGAGTATATAGCTAATGAAAGTAGATTTGATTTGATAGGTACAGGTATGTGGATAATTTGATAGGTACAGGTATGTGGATAATTTGATAGGTACAGGTATGTGGATAATTTGATAGGTACAGGTATGTGGATAATTTGATAGGTACAGGTATGTGGATAATTTGATAGGTACAGGTATGTGGATAATTTGATAGGTACAGGTATGTGGATAATTTGATAGGTACAGGTATGTGGATAATTTGATAGGTACAGGTATGTGGATAATTTGATAGGTACAGGTATGTGGATAATTTGGTAAACATAAATAAATGAACACATATGTATGTCAATTAATGAACACATATGTATGTCAATAAATGAACACATATGTATGTCAATAAATGAACACATATGTATGTCAATAAATGAACACATATGTACAGTTCAGTGACAGTTCAGTGACAGTTCAGTGACAGTCAGTGACAGAGAAGGTTGTGTTAATCTGAGCTCCTGCCCGGACCACTTACCAGTGACCTTTAGTGACCATTACACCTACCTGTGTTTGGGGGCAGTGCACTCGTGTTATATAAAAGTGTTATAGCTCAGTTTTTAGCTGTTAGTTTACTTGTTTTTGTTTTTCTGTACTTAGTTTCTTGTTCCTCGCTAAGCTTATTGGGATCATGGCAGGTATGGAGTGCGAGTCTCTAACTGATCTGCATCATCTTATTCTCCAGGTAAGAGAGGAGATGGTTGTGGTGAAGGAAGAGGTCTTGGCTCTAAGGGAGGTTAATGTTAAACTTCAGAGGGAAGTGGATTTGATTAAAGACGAAAATCTAGCTTTCAAGCTTAGCCAAGAGGAAATAAAGTCAAGTAAGGGGAAAAGGGAGGAAGTTGATGAAAAATTGTATTCATGGCAGGTTGTTAAAAATACGGGTGGGAAAGTCACACTCAAGAAGCAGGATAGTAGAATAGGTATGAGTGTGACAAATACATTCTCTCCTTTGCGAGACGAATGTGAGGGAAAAGATAGTCAGGATAAGGGAGGGATAACCGAAGTGCCTGCCGCCGACTCAGCTCCAACCTCTGACGCTGTGCTACCTACCACCACCACTACCCCCACCACCACCACCACCAAGGGACCTTCTGCCACCACCGGGGGTTCTCCAACTGCAGCTGCTGGATCCTCCCGAGGGAAAGGTAAGTCTGTGTCCCGAGAAGGTAAGTCTGTGTCGATTGTGGGCGACTCCATGGTAAGACATTTAGTTAGGGCTACCCGCACTAAACTTAGGAAGGTTGTGTGTCTGCCTGGCCATGGAGTTGGGAGGGTTTTAGAGAAGATGGACCACATCTTGGAAGATAGTGGAGATAACCCCATTATCTGTCTCAGTGCCGGGAGTAACGATGTTGGTAAGGGTAGAAGTGAGGAACTGCTGCAGCAGTATCGGGATGTGTTAGATAAAGTTAGGATGAAGGGAGGGATCCCTGTAGTACATTGTATCCTACCCAGAAGAGGAGTTCCGAAGGAATGGACATCCAGGGCGATTGGTGTCAATTGCCGTTTGGAGAAATATTGCAAAGAAAAAGCAATACCATTCATTGATAACTGGGATAGTTTCTATGGGAGAGATGGGATGTACGCAAGGGATGGGGTTCATCTTTCACGGTTAGGGGTTTCTACATTAGCTAGTTCTTTAGATAGGGTGGTTGTGGGGTTTTGAACAGAAATATTGAGAGTGTAAATGAGAGGTTAATTGGAACAATTTTAGCGTCAGGCGAAAGCGATAAGGATATTCAGTCTCATGCTAAAAATGATGACTATAATGCAAATAATAGTAGTGATGGTGCAACAGAAGATGGAAATGTCGCTAAAAACAAAGGTAAATTAGGTATAAAGAAAAGAAGTAAATTGAGAGTATATTACACAAACTGTAGGAGTCTATGTAACAAAATGAACGAACTTAGAGCCCTTGTTAGCAAAGAAAATATAGACATAATAGCGCTAACTGAAACGTGGATTAATACAGAAACCAGGCATTTTTTAGCAGAATTTGATATACCAGGATATAGTTTGTTTAAATATGACCGAACAAGTAAGAGGGGTGGCGGTATAGCAGTGTTTGTCAGGAGTACATTAAAAAGCTGTATTAAATCAGGTATTAGACTAAATAACGATAATGAAAGTGTTTGGGTAGAGGTTAACGAAGGTAGTGAGACCATAGTTATTGGAGTTATGTATAGACCGCCAATTTGAGTAGAAATGACGGAACGTCATTATGGGAGGAAATTAAAATGGCATCAAGGTTTAGCAATGTGTGCATTATGGGGGATTTTAATTTTCCGAATATAGATTGGCAGCATCAAATAGGAGACTCTGATTCTGAGGAGTTTATAGAGGTAGTACAAGATAGTTTTTTATTTCAATTCATAGATACGCCGACTAGAGGTAATAATATTCTCGATTTAGTTTTCAGTAACAATGAACATATGGTAAATAATGTAGAGATAGGGGACCACCTAGGAAATAGTGACCACAATTCTGTGTATTTTAATATACAATGGAAAGGTAATACCAGAGAGAATACAACATTAATACCTGACTTTAGAAAAGCCAATTATGGTGGGTTAAGAAGAGCCCTATTAGCGGACCCTATGGTCAAAAAATTAAGTCGATCCAGGTGTCCAAATGAGTGTACCCCTTCTCAGGCACCTGTCATCTTAAGTCAGGAAGAGACGTCAACCTTGGTAGATACATACGATAATTTTATCAAGTCAGTATTCAATGCACAAAATAAATACATCCCCAAAAGAAAATTTAGATCAACACAGAACCAACCCAAATGGATGAATAATAGACTATTAGATCTTCTAGGACAAAAGAGAGGAATATATAGAAAAATTAGAAAAGGCGAAATTCACCTACTTGCTTACTATCAGAATCTATCAAGACAGGTAAAAAAGGATATTAGGAAAGAAAAAAGAAATTATGAAATTAAGGTTGCCAATGACTCAAAAAATAATCCTAAAGCTTTTTACCAACTATATAAATCCAAGGTTAGAGATGTAATTGGTCCCCTTAAAACTTCGATAGGAGAAATGACAGAAAATGATTTAGAAATGTGCAGTACATTAAATGGTCAATTTCTTTCCGTTTTCACTAATGAAAATTTGGCACAGTTTCCAGAAGTCCGTAAGGTATATAGCGATAGTATAGAAAATAGGTTAAGTACGGTTACTATAAGTAGAAATGATGTGCTTAAGGAAATTGACAGACTGAAACCTCATAAATCGCCTGGTCCTGATGAGGTATATGCTAGAGTATTAAAAGAATGTAGGGATGAGTTAAGTTACCCATTAACATTTTTATTTAACAAGTCATTGGAGACAGGTATAGTTCCAGAAGCTTGGAAGCTTGCAAACGTAGTTCCGATCTTCAAAAAAGGTGACAAATCAATAGCATCCAATTACCGTCCCATTAGTCTTACATCAATCATAGGAAAGCTACTAGAGTCAATTATTGCTAGTAAAATTAGAAACCACTTAGATACATTTAATTTAATAAATTCTTCTCAGCATGGATTCACTCAGGGACGTTCTTGCCTTACTAATTTGCTTAGTTTTTTCTCAGAGGTATATGAAGCAGTAGATAATGACAAGTCATATGATATAATATATTTAGATTTCAGTAAAGCTTTCGACAGAGTCCCCCACGAGAGATTGATGAGAAAGGTTGAGGCGCATGGAATAGGTGGGGCGTTGTTGGGATGGATTAGGTCATGGCTAATTGGTAGGAAGCAGAGAGTCAGCATAAATGGTACGAAGTCAGAATGGGGAGCAGTCAAAAGTGGTGTCCCCCAGGGATCTGTATTAGGTCCTCTGTTGTTTGTTATATACATAAATGACCTTGATTTAGGTATAACTAGTAGGATAAGTAAATTTGCAGACGATACCAAGATGGGGAGAACAATTGATTCAGATAGAGATATAGAGTGCCTCCAAAGGGATCTAGATACCTTACACGAATGGTCAGTAAATTGGCAGATGAAGTTTAACATTGACAAATGCAAGGTATTAAAGATAGGGAAGATGCATACAAATGTTAAATATAAACTAGCTAATGTGGAATTAGAAAACTCGAATTGTGAGAAAGATCTAGGTGTGTTTGTTAGCAATGATTTGAAGCCTAGACAACAGTGTATAAGCGTTCGAAACAAGGCAAACAGGATTCTCGGGTTCATCTCAAGGAGTGTGAGTAACAGAACTGCTGATGTTATCTTAAAACTTTACTTGTCATTAGTGAGACCCCATATGGATTATGCTGTTCAATTTTGGTGTCCTTATTACAGAATGGACATAGATTCATTGGAGAGAGTACAACGTAGAATGACAAAAATGATCCATAATATTAGAAATCTTCCGTATAAAGAAAGGTTGAAGAAATTAGGCTTACATTCGTTAGAGAGACGCAGAGTTAGAGGGGATATGATAGAGGTGTTCAAGTGGGTTAGTGGGATTAACAAAGGGGACATGACAAATGTACTAAAGCTCAGTGATAGCGAAAGAACTCGTACCAATGGTTTCAAATTAGATAAATTTCGTTTCAGAAAAGATATAGGCAAATATTGGTTTGGTAACAGAGTTGTAGATGGGTGGAATGGACTACCAAGTGCTATAGTGGGATTAAAAACGATAGGGAGCTTTAAGATAAAATTGGATAAGCATATGGACGAGAAGGGTTGGGTGTGAAGGGGGATCAGCAGGGTTGGGCCAATCAGCGCTCTGCAGACCCCCGTAATCCTGCGTTAATCTCTAACCGTTTTGGTAAGATGATCCTCAGGGTATTAGAGTGTTGAGCCTATAATTGGGCTTTGTAATTGGGGTTGTGTGGGACAGGGATCTGCCTTGCTTAGGCCAATCGGCTTTCTGCAGACTCCCATTTTCTTATGTTCTTATGTTCTTATGTATGTCAATAAATGAACACATATGTATGTCAATTAATG
>CM064519.1:2838281-2871450 GCA_032716605.1 Paralithodes platypus
TTTCTATTACTGAACATAGAGTAATTAACCCATATAGTACAGGTGATATCCTTTCTATTGCTGAACATAGAGTAATTAACCCATATAGTACAGGTGATATCCTTTCTATTACTGAACATAGAGTAATTAACCCATATAGTACAGGTGATATCCTTTCTATTGCTGAACATAGAGTAATTAACCCATATAGTACAGGTGATATCCTTTCTATTGCTGAACATAGAGTAATTAACCCATATAGTACAGGTGATATCCTTTCTATTGCTGAACATAGAGTAATTAACCCATATAGTACAGGTGATATCCTTTCTATTACTGAACATAGAGTAATTAACCCATATAGTACAGATGATATCCTTTCTATTACTGAACATAGAGTAATTAACCCATATAGTACAGGTGATATCCTTTCTATTACTGAACATAGAGTAATTAACCCATATAGTACAGGTGATATCCTTTCTATTGCTGAACATAGAGTAATTAACCCATATAGTACAGGTGATATCCTTTCTATTACTGAACATAGAGTAATTAACCCATATAGTACAGGTGATATCCTTTCTATTACTGAACATAGAGTAATTAACCCATATAGTACAGGTGATATCCTTTCTATTACTGAACATAGAGTAATTAACCCTTATAGTACAGGTGATATCCTTTCTATTACTGAACATAGAGTAATTAACCCATATAGTACAGGTGATATCCTTTCTATTACACTCTGGCAACTATTAGACGATTTTGTTCAGCTTAGGAAGGACGTCTACCCATTAAAAGGCTACAGACTATCTCAATTCATCGTTTTAGCTCCCATATACCCTTCCTAAGCTTCATAATATCGTCTAAATGTAGCTAGACAAATTAAAAAGACGTCGCTGGTATAGAAAGGATTAATGTCTATAAATACTGTGTTAGGGTATAGAAACAACAATCATTGGCAATGTTTGACTTCATATTCCTTTAGCTCATTTATTACGCCATGCTATTTTGTTTATTATTATGGCTATTAGCCTATTAGACGATTGTATTAAGATTAGAGCGATTCTCTCGAAGTTGAAAGGATAAATAATACATATGTTACCCATTTGACCGTTAACAGACCTTCCAAAGCTGAGTAAAATCGTCTTAAGTTAGCCAGAAAAGTGGTAATAATGCTGAAAGGGTTAAATTACCTGCGAGGAACTGTCCCAAATTCAATAATGGTATGTTCACAATTATGAGCGAGGCCAGTGACAACCAAAGGAAAGTTGATATCCCTGTTTAGTTGTTTGTTGGTTAGAGGTTAATTATTATTGTTTCATTGTCCCAAACTTGAAAACACATCCACCAATATTTAAACATAAATATTTATAAATAATTTAGGGAACACGTAAATGTTTTTAAAGTCCCTTCTAATGATCAAGTCTGTGACACACGGTTTCTATGCAGAGAATTATAGGAGACTGATACAATTAAATTATAACAATATACAGTAAGTCAATCCATTTCCCCCACAATAAATTTACCAACCTCATTTTACCCACAAGTCATTTTCCACTCCACTCTTCTCGACCACAAATATCTAGGCTTTTCCCACACATTTTCACCACAAGATTGGTTTGTCTTTTTTCACATTTTGTTTCACGTACTGTATAATACGTTTACCTATATACCCCCTTGCGTAAAAGGCTTTTATCCATTTTTTGTTCACGCACATAATTGTATCTATAATCGCATCTTTTCACGCACATAATTGTATCTATAATCGCATCTTCTCATCCTCAAGAATCTTTGGGACTTCAGAGCCATTTATTTATATATTTATTTAATGGTTTATATTGTTCTTAATCAAGACGTATTGTTCTTAATCAAGACGTATTGTTCTTAATCAAGACGTATTGTTCTTAATCAAGACGTATTGTTCTTAATCAAGACGTATTGTTCTTAATCAAGACGTATTGTTCTTAATCAAGACTTATTGTTCATCTTCTTATTGGTATGCGTCTTTATTAACTATTTTAAACCCCTACCTTAATTGTATACTTTTTTGGTTAGAATTATGAGTATATAGCATGTAGATTTATTGATTTAATTATTCATAGAGGCCATGTCTAAGTTTCCGTGTGTTTTATACAGTAGAGGAAGGGGAGAATGGACCCCTTCCCTTCTGTGAAACTACGGCCTAATTGGCTACACAATAGTCCATGTCCATATAATGAGTCGTGAATTCTTGGTTCACAGTGAAATTGAGTTATAGTCGCGAAACTTTCCAGTCGCAGAATCAGCTTCAAAATCATACTACAGTGGTATACAATATTTGACGAAATTTCCGAACTTATAGTTCAGAGTCTTCAATATAAGAATACAGAATTTATATAAATCTAAATTTTTCGATAGAAAAATTTAGATTTATATAAATTCTGTCAAACTATCTATCTATCTAAACTATCAAACTATCTAACTATCTAATAAGTCATAATGAACACCAAACTATCTAATAAGTCATAATGGACACCAAACTATCTAATAAGTCATAATGGACAACAAACTATCTAATGAGTCATAATGGACACCAAACTATCTAATAAGTCATAATGGACACCAAACTATCTAATAAGTCATAATGGACACCAAACTATCTAATAAGTCATAATGGACACCAAACTATCTAATAAGTCATAATGGACACCAAACTATCTAATAAGTCATAATGGACACCAAACTATCTAATAAGTCATAATGGACACCAAACTATCTAATAAGTCATAATGGACACCAAACTATCTAATAAGTCATAATGGACACCAAACTTAGATGCAAATTCACCAAAATATCCGTTCGTGAAACACCCTGAGTTCGATGGAGTTAATTATATTTAATTCTGGCAAACACAATGCAATTATGTTAAGTTTATGAAGGGCATCTAACCTTTTGACTCCCACAGATTATTCCTATGCTGAATAAAATCTTCTAAAGGTATCTAAAATATAATTAAGAAAGATTTCCTCGTACTAATTAATATATTGAGATTTGATATTACACCTTCGATTATCAGAGGTCCTCCTTAAGCTGAACAAAATTATCTAATGATAGCCAAAGGACTGTAAAGAATGGCGTTAGTGAAAAGAGTTAACCCATTAAAGATTATCCCGTATTTTGACAGTTTAGGAAGGATCTGTGGGAATTATAAGGGTACAGACTATCTCAATTAACCCTCTGACGTCCATAGACCCCTCCCGATCTGAGTAATATCGCCTAATAGTAGCCAGACAACAGAAAACAAAAGAAGTGCGTCATGGATGTTGAAAGGGTTAACTGAGGCCTAATGCTGTTTTCTATAATGAGTGTGTCTGGTTGCCAGCTGTTAATTTATCTGTGGTCTCTTTATTGGACTCAATCATGTTATTGTGGTCAGTGTCTCTCTCTCTCTCTCTCTCTCTCTCTCTCTCTCTCTCTCTCTCTCTCTCTCTCTCTCTCTCTCTCTCTCTCTCTCTCTCTCTCTCTCTCTCTCTCTCTCTCTCTCTCTCTCTCTCTCTCTCTTGAACTGCGTTCAATCCTGGTGCCCTTATTACCAAAAAGATATAAACAAGCTAGAACGAGTTCAACGTAGAGTTACCAAAATGATACCTAGCCTAAAGAACAAACCATACGAAGAGCGTCTTAGAGAATTAAATCTATTTCCTTTAACCCAGCGCAGATTAAGAGGCGACTTAATTCAAGTGTTCAAAATCATCAAAGGCATCGACAATATGAACTGTAGTAAGTACTTCACTATCGACCAATCTAATTACACGCGGGGAAACGGTTGCAAAATTATTGGTAAATCTTTTAACTCGCACGAATCTAAGAATTTCTTCTTCAATCGAGTTGTCAACTTGTGGAATGGGCTTCCCCGAGACGTTATAGACTGCAGCACCGTTGATTCATTTAAATTCCGCCTAGACAAATATCTCGCATCAAACCCGCGACTGACTGCGTTTGTAAATGAATAACTTTATCCTCCCCTCAGTTACTAACCCATATGTCCCCTACTAACTTCCTAGTCCTGCCACGTTAGTGGCAGGGCAGTAGTTCCCTTTCCAATGTTCCCTTACCCACTCTAAACCACTGTTTGGACACTTGATCCTCAGTGTTTTGGAGGACAAGCAACCTAGAAGGGTCACTAGATCTGTTGTTGCTTGATTTCCTTTGTACTCCTTTGTACTCCTTTGTACTTTGTACTCTCTCTCTCTCTCTCTCACACACACACACACACACACACACACACGATCACGATGTACAAATGTGTTAACAAGATTGACTGGATTGACAGGGAAGACTTCATCATACCATCAAAAGGAAGAACGAGAGGCCATGCATTCAAACTGGTGGTCAAGCCTTGCAAGAAGGATGTGAGAAAATTTGCCTTTCCTTGTAGAAGCGTAGGAAAGTGGAATTCACTCCCAGAAAAGGTAGTGTGTGCCAAGAGTATAACACACACACACACACACACACACACACACCACTACCTGACCACTCCCATACAATGACCGTCTGTGACAGTTATTTTCCCCCCCTCACCTTTTGTTTAGGTCTGTCTCGTGAGTTTGTTAGTTGATGTTGTTGTTGGTGGTGATGGTGTTGTTGTTGGTGGTGGTGGTGGTGGTAGTGGTGCTGTTATTAATTTAGTTGTTATTATTGTTGGTTGGCTGTTGTTGTTAGGTTAGTTGTTGCTGTTGTTGTTAGGTTAGTTGTTGTTGTTGTTGTTGTTATATTTGTTGTTGTCATGGTTAGTTGTTGCTGTTGTTAGGTTAGTTGTTGTTGTTGTTGTTATATTTGTTGTTGTCATGGTTAGTTGTTGTTGTTGTTGTTGTTATATTTGTTGTTGTCATGGTTAGTTGTTGCTGTTGTTAGGTTAGTTGTTGTTGTTATATTTGTTGTTGTCATGGTTAGTTGTTGTTGTTGTTGTTGTTATATTTGTTGTTGTCATGGTTAGTTGTTGTTGTTAGGTTAGTTGTTGTTGTTATATTTGTTGTTGTCATGGTTAGTTGTTGTTGTTATATTTGTTGTTGTCATGGTTAGTTGTTGTTGTTGTTGTTATATTTGTTGTTGTCATGGTTAGTTGTTGCTGTTGTTAGGTTAGTTGTTGTTGTTGTTATATTTGTTGTTGTCATGGTTAGTTGTTGTTGTTGTTAGGTTAGTTGTTGTTGTTGTTGTTATATTTGTTGTTGTCATGGTTAGTTGTTGTTGTTATATTTGTTGTTGTCATGGTTAGTTGTTGCTGTTGTTAGGTTAGTTGTTGTTGTTATATTTGTTGTTGTCATGGTTAGTTGTTGCTGTTGTTAGGTTAGTTGTTGTTGTTGTTGTTATATTTGTTGTTGTCATGGTTAGTTGTTGTTGTTGTTAGGTTAGTTGTTGTTGTTGTTGTTATATTTGTTGTTGTCATGGTTAGTTGTTAAATTCCACCCTCTCTATTTAGGTGAGTTGATGTGTTGGTTGGTTGGTAGATAGGTGGGTAGGTAGCTTGGGAGGTAAATAGAGATGTAGGTAGATTGCTGTCTAAGTAGTTAGGTAAGTAGTTAGGTAAGTAAGTAAGTAATATGGTTGGTAGAGTGGTATGGCAGTAGGTGGGTTGGGAGTTTATAAGATCCATACACTATCATAGAAGGCAATAGATAAGTAAATAGGTAAGTAGTTAAGGAGGATGTAGGTATGTTGGTGGGTATAGGTAGGTAGGTAGGTAGGTAGGTTGCATATACAAAATATTTGTTTTTTACAAGAATCCAAGCGCGAGTGCAAACACACACATACACACACACACACACACACACACACACATTCACGCACACACACACATACATACTTACAAAACATTAATAAACTAAAATTACAAGACAGACACGCAACATTAATGCACACACATACACCCACTCTCACACGCACGCACGCTCTCTCTCTCTCTCTCTCTCTCTCTCTCTCTCTCTCTCTCTCTCTCTCTCTCTCTCTCTCTCTCTCTCTCTCTCTCTCTGTATCTCTCTCTCTCCTCCCCCCCCCCCCACACACACACACACCCACACACACTATAACCAAGTATCCCCCAATCATATGTTTTTATAGGGAGAGAGACAGACAGACAGAGATGGTGGCTCCTAGTACTCTGACTCGGTGGCCTCGTTTTTAATGTAGGTAGGTCGGTAAGTAGGTAGGTAGGTAAGTAGGTAAGTAGGTAAGTTTGTTGTTGTTGTTGTTGTTCCCCAAGCTGCCTGGCCGAACAGCCCCAAGGCCCCGAGCAAGACCAAGGCCATAACCGAGCGCCCCCACAGAACCCTCCCCGCCGACCACAATAAAGCCTGGGTGACCGAAGCCACTCCATGGCGGGGAGCTTGAGGAGGGTGCGGAAACGCCCGGGAAACCAAAGCCCCACCCAGGGCCCTGTGCCCCTCAGCAATTATGAAGAGAAAGTTGAGGGGCAAGGGAAAAATGTGACGCTTTGGCTTCCAATCTTGGTAGATTGGGAGGTCAATCCACGTTAGAGACGCCGTCACTTGAGATCTAGAAAATATATAAGTAAAAGGAACAGTCAGAGTAAGCTATGGGTATGGCAGAGATTGCTCAGTTCTCACTCTGATAGACCAGCCCATCACCACATGACTAGAACCCAATCCTCTCAGCATCAGCTAGGAAAGGCCCTAGAAAGCCGCCTTTGGCGGGGGGATAGCTCCCCTATTTCAACCCTTTTCGGGGTTGGGCATAAAAAAAAATCCCTCAAGTGGAAATCTCCCCTTAACTCTCACAGATCCTCCTTCATAAACTCCATATAAACGACTAATGATAACCAAATGAAAGCGAGACGTAACTACCATGCTGAAACGGCGATATATAATATATATGGCTCGGACAAGTTCATCATTCCTGCCCATTGATAAACCGGTAAAACTAACAGCTATCTCCCCGGTCTTTTAAGGGGAGATCTCCACTCGAGGGATTTTTTTCTTGACCCCTTTCTCCCTCATGGTTAGCCCCGTTGCTTTTGATATTATAAGACGTTCGCCCCATTAGTTTGGCGATTTTAAGAACTTTCGCCCCATTTATGTCAATTTTAAGACTTTTCGTGCCATTTAGGTGTCGATTTTTTCCTGGCGAGCGATAGCGAGCCTGTAATTTAAGAGGAACCGGCCTTCGGCCGGGACATTTTTCTACCGAAAAATGTACAAATTTATCTTGAAAGGGGGTCTAAGGACTGTATTGTTAAGCTTGATGGAAGTCCAGCGAACTAACTAAAAACCTCCCCTTAAGGGGAGGTTTTTAGTTTGTTTCCTACTCCTCCAGCAATCTAAAAATGTCACCCCCTTGACCCCCTTTCAAGATAAATTTGTACATTTTTCGGTAGAAAAATTTCCCGGCCAAAGGCCGGTTCCTCTTAAATTACAGGCTCGCTATCGCTCGCCAGGATAAGATCGACACCTGAATGGCACGAAAGGTCTTAATATGGGGTGAAAGTTCTTAAAATCGCTAAACTAATGGGGCAAACGTTTTATAATATCAAAAGCAATGGGGCTAAACATGAGGGAGAAAGGGGTCAAGAAAAAAATCCCTCAAGTGGAGATCTCCCCTTAATAACAGATGAGTAGAATCATGTAATGTTAACCAGACTATTATCTACGTAAGGGGGTTAATTACATAATAAGGTTACCAGGCTTCAGATACTGTTCTCATTTCATTTATTCCACTCCCAACACCAAAACACCTCCCAATGAAATTAATGAAAGCATGTGATCGTCCCGGGATTCGAACCTGGGTTACCACATGCAGCTCTAAAGCACTCTAACCATTACACCATCAAGACAGTTATAAGTACAGCACATGACCACGATTAATATCCATTTATCCTCACCATGTATCATTTGTTTCACCTGAATGGACCGGTAGCACAGGTAATCAACGGTAGAAGACAGGTGAGGTAGCCGGTAATGGTTTTATTTATTATTATTATTATTATTATTTTTTTAATATGAAAGGATGATTAAGGGAGCTCACCTCGCTTTTTCGCTTTTTCTCTCCCTCTCTCTTTGGCTTGTATCCATTCGGCCCCATTCAGCCTACTATTTTAAGATGTTTACCCCCATCCAGGTGTCAGTATTTTCTTGGCGAGCGGTAGCGAGCCAGCATATACAGTATATATATTTTTTAACAGCAAGCTAAATTTGTAAATTTTTCGACAAAAACAAATTTCCGGCAAAGCCGGATTTCTCCATACAATGCTGGCTCGCTGTCGCTCGCCAGGAAGAAATCGATACCTGGATGGGGATAAACGTCTTAAAACAGTTGGCTGAATGGGGCCGAATGGATACAAGCCAGGGAAAGAGAGACAAGGAGAGAAAGATAAAACAAAAACGGTGACCTCCTTAACCCTTCTGCAGGAGTTTATTATAATTGTTTGCCTTGATTATAATGGACGGTTTTCTGCAACTTAGCAATCAAAGGGGTAAAGTCGATCTCAATTAACCCTTTGAGTTTTGATAATAGCCAGAATAAGTTGAAAGAAAACGTCATGGTACCGTATATCAGAGGGCTAACTCCTTCATTACCGGTGTGTCCTTTTCATCATCTTCGGGCAACTATTGGACGATTTTATTCAGCTTAGGAAGGACGTTTACACATTATAAGGCTACAGGCTGTCTCAATGACTCTTTTTAGCTACCATATATCCTTCCCAAGCTTCTAAAATCGTCTAAATGTAGCTGAAATCGCACGAAAAGCCGTCGCCGGTACAGAAGGGGTTAAGGGGGTAGTGCTTGGGTTTTGGTATATATTTATTTATTTATATATTTTTGAGTTTCTCGCTAGACCTCCATCAAGCTTAGACAAATACACCCTAGACAGGCTCGCTATCGCTCGCCAGGAAAACAATCGACACCTAAAGGGCACATAAGGTCTTAATATTGACAACAAAATGAGGCGAAAGGTCTCAAAATCGCCAAACTAACGGAACGAACGTCTTAAGGGGAGATCTCCACTTGAGGGATTTTTTTCTTGACCCCCTTTCTCCCTCATGGTTAGCCCCATTGCTTTTGATATTATAAGACGTTCGCCCCATTAGTTTGTGGATTTTAAGAACTTTCGCCCCATTTCTGTCAATTTTAAGACTTTTCGTGCCATTTAGGTGTCGATTTTTTCCTGGCGAGCGATAGCGAGCCTGTAATTTAAGAGGAACCGGCCTTTGGCCGGGACATTTTTCTACCGAAAAATGTACAAATTTATCTTGAAAGGGGGTCTAAGGACTGTAATGTTAAGCTTGATGGAAGTCCAGCGAACTAACTAAAAACCTCCCCTTAAAACCTCATTGTGGTTGGCTTATAAATACATGTAATCGAGTTTAATATACCCGGCATTACTTGGATATATTTTTTTTTACCCAATATTCCCTTGTCTTTTCTTATTGTTTACAAATATTTTACAGTGGTTTTGTTTACAGAGAATAGATTATTGATTGTTAGTTAATTATATTTAATTGTATTTTGTATATATAATTGAAGAGGATTACCCGGTACCTAATTATATGTGTACTAACTGATTAATTGACTGGGTGTAACTGACTGTGTGTTTATAACTAACTGGCTGACTAACTGATTGATTAACTGGGTGTAACTGACTGCGTTTATGACTGTGTGACTAACTGGCTGACTAACTGACTTGACTGGGTGTAACTGACTGTGTTTATAACTAACTGGCTGACTAACTGATTGATTGACTGGGTGTAACTGACTGCGTTTATGACTGTGTGACTAACTGGCTGACTAACTGACTTGACTGGGTGTAACTGACTGTGTGTTTATGACTGAGTGTGTGACTAACTGGCTGACTAACTGATTGACTGACTGTGTTTATGACTGTGTGACTAACTGACTGATTGACTGGGTGTAACTGACTGTGTGTTTATAACTAACTGGCTGACTAACTGATTGACTGACTGGATGTAACTGACTGTGTTTATGACTGACTGTGTGACTAACTGATTGACTGACTGGGTGTAACTGACTGTGTTTATGACTGACTGTGTGACTAACTGATTGACTGACTGGATGTAACTGACTGTGTTTATGACTGTGTGACTAACTGATTGATTGACTGGGTGTAACTGACTGTGTGTTTATGACTGACTGTGTGACTAACTGGCTGACTAACTGATTGACTGACTGGGTGTAACTGACTGTGTGTTTATGACTAACTGATTGACTGAATGTGTAACTGACTGTTTATAACTAACTGTGTGACTAACTGACTGATTGACTGTGTGTAACTGTGATTACTGGCTGACTGACTGATTGATTGACTGGGTGTAACTAACTGTGTGTTTATAACTAACTGAATAACTGGGTGTAACTAACTGTGTGTATAACTAACTGATTGACTGACTGGGTGTAACTGTGTGTGTATAACTAACTGTGTGACTAAATGATTGATTGACTGATTGGGTGTAACTGACTATGTTTATAACTGATTAACTGACTGGGAGTAACTAACTGTGTATAACTAACTGTGACTAACTGGCTGACTTACTGATTTATTTGTGTTCTATGTGGATGAGGGAGACAAAAGGCAAAACTGCCTGTGACGAGTGCCTCCCCCAGAATTGAAAGAGTGACAGGGCCAAAATCAAGGAATTATCGAGCCAAAATGTCTGGACACACTGAGTTTGAAGCAATTTAAGTCATAGGATGAGGGAAAGATGAAGGAAAGATTGACTGGGTGTAACTGACTGTGTGGCTAACTGGCTGACTAACTGATTGATTGACTGGGTGTAACTGACTGGGTGTATATAACTGTGTGGCTAACTGGCTGACTAACTGATTGATTGACTGGGTGTAACTGACTGGGTGTAACTGACTGTGTGGCTAACTGGCTGACTAACTGATTGATTGACTGGGAGTAACTAACTGTACGTTTATATAAAACTGACTGACTAACTGATTGATTGACTGGATGGAACTAACTATGTTTATAATTGTGTGACTAACTGATTGACTGACTGGGTGTAACTAACTGGGTGTTTATAACATAAGAGTGTGACTGACTAACTGACTGGGTGTAACTATCTGTGTGCATATACTGTAAATAACTGGCTGACTAACTGATTGATTGACTGGGTTTAACTGACTGTATGTTTATAAATAACTGGGTGACTGACTGGGTGTAACTGATTGTGTATTTATAACTAAGCACGTAACATAAGAGTGTGACTGACTGACTGACTGAGTGTTTAACTGTTATTAAATAAGCTTGTGAATAACTAGCTGATTAATTGATTGATTGACTGGGTGTAACTGACTGTGTTTATAACTAACTGTGTGACTAACTGATTGACTGACTGGGTATAACTGACTGTGTGTTTATAACTAAGTGGGTGATTAACTGGCTGACTAACTGATTGACTGACTGGGTGTAACTGTTTAACTAACTGGATGAACAACTGATTGACTGACTGACTGTGTGTTTATAACTGTGACTAACTGATTGATTTACTGGGTGTAACTGACTGTGTTTATAAATGTGTGACTAACTGGTTGATTTTTTGTCTATGTGGATGAGGGAGACAAAAGACAAACCTGCCTGTGACGAGTGCCTCCCCAAGAGTTGAAATAGTGACAGGGCCAATATCAAGGCATGTTCGAGCCAAAATGTCTGGACACAGAATTTGAAGCCATTTAAGTCATAGGATGAAGGAAAGATTGACTGGGTGTAACTGACTGAGTGTGTATAACTAACTGTGTGACTAACTGATTGCTTGACTGAGTATAACTAACTGATTGTATATAACTAAACATGTAACATAAGGTATGACTGACTCACTATGCTATGTAACAAACGTGTGAGTATCTAGGTTGTACATTGTGCTTATATAATACATATCTGCTACATATATATTATTAATTAGTAATACGCAACTGTTTTATTTAACACATATGTATTGCTTGTTAACAAAGACATAATGTATACGTAATCTACCGATCTACAGGTAATTAATCTACCGATCTACAGGTAATTAATCTACCGATCTACAGGTAATTAATCTACCGATCTACAGGTAATTAATCTACCGATCTACAGGTAATTAATCTACCGATCTACAGGTAATTAATTAAAGAAAGAGTGCTTAATGTCCAATAACTTCATTACAAATTAAAATAACACAAAAGTGAAAAACCCATTTTCTCAAAATATATTGATGCATTTTTTGTCCAAATTTCAACCTCCTACCTCAAAAACTGCAAAAGTTATGGACATGCCATATTTTGCATGGAAAAATGCGATTTGCGGCTAAACTACACGGAATTCGAGGCTGAGATTAAAATCTGTACAAAAAACCTTTACCACAAGAAGGGTCAAATGTCGCGGTAAATCGATTGCAACAAGTTAGAGTGTCGTAGGTGCAATATTTGAGGGCGTGACTTTGGGCGGACGACTGGCGAACGGGCGGGTCAGACCTGGGTTCTCTCTCAACCCTCCCCCTCCCCCTACCTACCCTACTACCCCCACTCGCGCTAGGGGGTGGGGATATAACTTTGGACTATATTTATATTAATTTATAATGTTTTTATTATTTATATATCTTACTTTTCTGTTTATCAGCTGTATTATTTATAAATTTATCTATTTATGTATTTATTAATTTATTTATATATATATATATATATACCAGTATAGCCTATACTGTATATATATATATATATATATATATATATATATATATATATATATATATATATATATATGATCTCTATGAATAAGAAGATTAAACAACTAAATCATTATATTGTTGCCATTAAAGTTGTTTGTGGATTTTCAACCCTTTTCGTACAAGGGTGTCTTTTTTTACTTTAATTCTGGCTACCTTTAGACGATTTTGTTGCGTCTGTAAGGTCAGTAAATTAGTAAATATGTATATTGTTGCCCAGACTAAAATCATACTGTAGGAATGAATCAGATAATTAAATAATATGCTGCATATTATTATAACCCCTATAGACTGGCAGCACAGCAGGTAAGCAACACAGTTACCTGAGAACGCTATAAGACAGGTGAGCGAGCCGTAAATATCCCCGCTTATCAATCTGCAGGGATCATTAACTTCTTCTGTACCGGCAGCGTCTTGCATATTGTATTTTACCTATATGTAGACGCGTTGATTCACTCTGAGAAGGTCGTCCAGCCATTAATAGGCTTCGAACTATCTTAATTAACCCTTTGTACAACCACAGATCCTTCCTAAGCTGCTAAAAATCGTCTAAATAAAGCTAGAATGAAAACAAAAGACACGCCCCGGTAAAGAAGGGGTCATTAAGGGGAGATTTCCACCTGGAGGATTTTTTTCTGAACCCCTTTCTCCCTCATGTTTAGCCCCATTGCTTTTGATATTATAAAACGTTTGCCCCATTAGTTTAGCGATTTTAAGAACTTTCACCCCATATTAAGACCTTTCGTGCAATTCAGGTGTCGATTTTATCCTGGCGAGCGATAGCGAGCCTGTAATTTAAGAGGAACCGGCCTTTGGGCAGGACATTTTTCTACCGAAAAATTTACAAATTTTTCTTGAAAGGGACTCAAGGGGGTGTAATTTTAAGCTTGATGGAGGTCTAGGGAACAAACTAAATACCTCCCCTTATCTTCTGGGGGCCCATTTGTCCACGTCGCCTACCATCATCCTCCCTCACATGCAACAGCTGGAAGAATCTTAGCTCTTTTAAAGGGGTAGTACTCGCTTTTTCTGGACCCCCTTCTCCCTCATGTTTAGCATATTAGTTTTGAGGTTTTAAGATTTTTGCGCAGGTAGTTTGTCGATTTTAAGACCTTTCGCCCCATTTCTTCGTCAATGTTAAGATTTTTCGTGCCATTTAGGTGTCGATTTTTCCTGGCGAGCGATAGCGAGCCTGTAATTTTAGAAGGAACCGGCCTTCGGCCTAGACATTTTTCTACCGAAAAATGTACAAATTTATCTTGAGCTTATTTAGTTTTAGCTTGATGGAGGTCTAGCGAGGAAACTCAAGCAGTACGCCGGAGAAATTTTTCTATCGAAAAATGTACAAATTTAGCCTGCTGTCAAACAAAAATAAAAAATATGCTGGCTCGCTACCGCTCACCAGTAAAAAATTTGACACCTGGATGGGGATAAACGTCTTAAAACAGTAGGCTGAATGGGGCCAAATGGATACAAGCCAGAGAAAGATAGAAAAGGACAGAACAAAAACAGGTCACCCCCCTTAAGACGATAGGTTTACTTAAGCTTATGCTGTATAACGCACTATTTACAGACGGAGTGGGTTATATACAATCTGTCCTCTTAAGATGGAGTGGTTATATACAATCTGTCCTCTTAAGATGGAGTGGTTATATACAATCTGTCCTCTTAAGATGGAGTGGTTATATACAATCTGTCCTCTTAAGATGGAGTGGTTATATACAATCTGTCCTCTTAAGATGGAGTGGTTATATACAATCTTTCCTCTTAAGATGTGAAACGGGTCAAAAATATATACTATATTCATAAAAAAAACATCCAATTGAACTTTATACAAAAAAATCCATAGCTGAATATAACGATAGCTGGATTAAGGTTATAAAAAGTGTCCCCCTGATAAAAGGATTAGCATGTCCCTGTCATATCCCACGTCAGCTCACATCCACCCTGACATGAAGTTGCTGGGTAAGTTTTAATATGCTATAATGGTGAGAAAGTGCAGGGTGAAGAATGTAGCTTGCATGGTTCGTGTTGTGTGTGTGTGTGTGTGTGTGTGTGAGAGAGAGAGAGAGAGAGAGAGAGAGAGAGAGAGAGAGAGAGAGAGAGAGAGAGACAGACAGAAAGATAGAGAGAAAGTGTGTGAGAGAGAGAGAGAAAGAGAGTGTGTGGTGTGTACGTGTTGGTTTTGTATGCACCGTGATGCCTGAGAGAGAGAGAGAGAGAGAGAAAGTCATCGTGTGTGCATCTATGTGTGAGTGTGTGTCGAAGGTCAAGATCTGTTGCCACATGTAAATCAACAGTCCTCCGAATCATTGTTGACATGGTCTTATATAACCGATTTGTTTTATATTTCGCTTTTGATGAGCACATTGACAAACAGTAACGTCCGAATCTGAATTATAATAAACATAAATAATTTAGAGCATTATTAGTATCCACAACCAAAAACTGGTACTGATTGACAACAGAAAACGGGTTCAGATTGCCAGCTGTACATGTTTGAACAATGGAATGCCTGGTGAAGAAAACAATCCTTTTTCAACTATTTTAGCGGCTTTATCCTTGAATGTTTAATGTTATATAAGGTTCTGTTATAGATTATTTTAGAGGATTTATTATAGAATATTAACTGTTAAATATATGTCTAGTCTAGTGGAAGCATACAGTGATTATAGCGATTAATTTATGTGAGATCTGAGTTGTGTTCAGGCATGGATTTATAAGATTATGTTTTTGAGATATCTTGCTTACAGACCAACAGACACAGACAAACATAGGCAAAACATAACCTCCTCCAACTTCGTTGGCAGTGGCAATTACAGTGTCTTAAGAACATAAGAACATAAGAAAATGAGAGTCTGCAGAAAGCCGATTGGCCTAAGCAAGGCAGATCCCTGTCCCACACAACCCCAATTACAAAGCCCAATTATAGGCTCAACACTCTAATACCCTGAGGATCATCTTACCAAAACGGTTAGAGATTAACGCAGGATTACGGGGGTCTGCAGAGCGCTGATTGGCCCAACCCTGTCTTATGTAATATGCCCATATAAAAAGATATTGGTATTAATGACGTCAATTATATTATAAGGATAGAAAGGTAGACCAATATCAATATACCCAGTGATTATATATACCTTTTTGTGACATTTTATACCTTTAATTTTCTTATATTCACTATTATAAGGTAAATATAGACTTGTTATAGTGCACTATGGATATGAGCATAGAATGAGAGTGACAGCCAAACAGAACTGAGTATTCTAAAGCAGTGGTTCGTTCTGAGAGAAGTGGATATTTTATAATCTTTGCTCCGTAGCCATGCAATGTAATCACGAGGATTGTGTGTTTATCATTATATAATTACACATGAAGTTCTTACTATATTATGCTCTTAAGTAATGAATATAAGTGTTGGTTGTGAGTCTATGAATGTTTCAGTATTTATAGACTCGGAGTGTTGTTGAACGAACGAACCATGATATACAGTATGATCATAACAAATAGTTTTCTTTGAACAGATCTTTCATAGAACATTTTAATTGTATGCATAACTAATGTTTTTAGTAGATTTTTTATGTCGGGGATTTCAAAGACTAAACATTGAATAATCAAGTTCGGCCACCTATTGAGTTTGAATTTTGAGTTTGAGTTTTGTTTTGCTAAATCGTTAATTCCACATAGTGATTGTGATTAGTTCTTTTGTCTTTATGTTGTGTTGTTCCTGTTTTGGTTTACTTATTTTGCAAGTTTTACATTATAGTAATAAAGTGGTATATTGGGTATATTCGTACATTATAGTAATAAAGTGGTATATTGGGTATATTCGTACATTATAGTAATAAAGTGGTATATTGGGTATATTCGTACATTATAGTAATAAAGTGGTATATTGGGTATATTCGTACATTATAGTAATAAAGTGGTATATTGGGTATATTCGTACATTATAGTAATAAAGTGGTATATTGGGTATATTCGTACATTATAGTAATAAAGTGGTATATTGGGTATATTCGTACATTATAGTAATAAAGTGGTATATTGGGTATATTCGTACATTATAGTAATAAAGTGGTATATTGGGTATATTCGTACATTATAGTAATAAAGTGGTATATTGGGTATATTCGTACATTATAGTAATAAAGTGGTATATTGGGTATATTCGTACATTATAATAATAAAGTGGTATATTGGGTATATTCGTACATTATAGTAATAAAGTGGTATATTGGGTATATTCGTACATTATAGTAATAAAGTGGTATATTGGGTATATTCGTACATTATAGTAATAAAGTGGTATATTGGGTATATTCGTACATTATAGTAATAAAGTGGTATATTGGGTATATTCGTACATTATAGTAATAAAGTGGTATATTGGGTATATTATAGTAATAAAGTGGTATATTGGGTATATTATAGTAATAAAGTGGTATATTGGGTATATTCGTACATTATAGTAATAAAGTGGTATATTGGGTATATTCGTACATTATAGTAATAAAGTGGTATATTGGGTATATTCGTACATTATAGTAATAAAGTGGTATATTGGGTATATTCGTACATTATAGTAATAAAGTGGTATATTGGGTATATTCGTACATTATAGTAATAAAGTGGTATATTGGGTATATTCGTACATTATAGTAATAAAGTGGTATATTGGGTATATTCGTACATTATAGTAATAAAGTGGTATATTGGGCATATTCGTACATTATAGTAATAAAGTGGTATATTGGGTATATTCGTACATTATAGTAATAAAGTGGTATATTGGGTATATTCGTACATTATAGTAATAAAGTGGTATATTGGGTATATTCGTATATTATAGTAATAAAGTGGTATATTGGGTATATTCGTATATTATAGTAATAAAGTGGTATATTGGGTATATTCGTATATTATAGTAATAAAGTGGTATATTGGGTATATTATAGTAATAAAGTGGTGTATTGGGTATATTATAGTAATAAAGTGGTGTATTGGGTATATTCGCACAGATTGTAAGTTATTTTGTTTATATCTACTGTACTTAATGATTTGTAATTTTGTAAAACCTGTTTTGTTTGTATATTTGTCATCTTGTCTCCAGTGGGTCAAGTGTAATGTCTTGTTTAAGGGGAGATCTCCACTTGAGGGATTTTTTTCTTGACCCCTTTCTCCCTCATGTTTAGCCCCATTGCTTTTGATATTATAAAACGTTTGCCCCATTAGTTTAGCGATTTTAAGAACTTTCACCCCATATTAAGACCTTTCGTGCAATTCAGGTGTCGATTTTATCCTGGCGAGCGGTAGCGAGCCTGTAATTTAAGAGGCACCGGCCTTTGGCCGGGACATTTTTCTACCGAAAAATGTACAAATTTATCTTGAAAGGGACTCGAGGGGGTGTAATTTTAAGGTTGATGGAGGTCTAGGGAACAAACTAAATACCTCCCCTTAACCAATGTAACAATATTGAAGTCCCGTCCGGCCCACATCATAGCTTTGTTTTGTACAGCTTTTAGTTTATTTATAGTGTGTGACTGAGTGGCTTCTAGACGGTGTTAATTAAAACAGTTAGTGCTCAACTACTTATACCGAAGAGTTAACTGGTATATTATACACGATGACTTTCACTAGCTCAGTTTACCAGAACTATATAATTAAGTTAATTTCGTAATATTATTTTTTTTTCTTTTCTTTAAGGAACATTATATCTTACAGCTTGCTGCTACAACATTGTAAGTGTAATCAAACGAGTGTCTGAAAAGCAATACATTTGCTATTTGCATTGCACGTATTAAGGTTCCTGTATAGAAACACAAGATATGTATTTACAATGTGTGGTAGTGATGGTGGTGGTAATGTGGGAGCGTGGTGCTGGCAGTGGTGGTGACAATACAAACACTGATATATACATAAATAAATAAGTATATAAATAAACACAGAATAAATGAGTTGGAGTACATTAGGCCATTGTAACTTGTACTATGATAAACATATCCTGATTCTAACTGTTAATTCAATGAAGGTGCGTTTTGGGTATATAATATTTAACCCCTTCATTACCGGTGACATCTTTTCATTATAGTATAGCACCTATTAAACGATGTCATGCAATTTAGAAAGGGCCTCCAGCAATTACCAGGCTTGGAACTATCTTAATGAACCCGTTTTACTACCATATATAATGTTGTCAATTAGGTATTTGATAGGTGGTACTAATGGAGGTAGATATGTGTGGTGGTATTAGTGGTGGCATGTGTGCCGTGCTGCATGTCTGCCTGCCGAGATCGGAACCTCTCCGGGTGGTCGGGGGCCGGGGGAGTGCTGGAGCAACCTTGGTGACCCTGGTCTCTGGGTCTTCTCCTGGGTGACCTGGATGTGTGTGAGTTTGTGCTTTTTATCTGTATTTATTCGTTGTTTTATGTGTTTTTTGTGTTTTCCCTGTTCTTGCTCTGTCTTGAGTCGGCTACCCCCAAAATGGGGATTGGGCCTGAGCATATAGATAGATAGATGTGTGATAGTGTTGTCAGAGAGGAAAATCATGGTGTTAATGGTGGTTATGTAGAGGTGTGAGGAAAAGGAGGGGCTTAAAGGTGTGGTCAGGTCTGTGGGGATGAAGGGAGGCTTACCACACACACACACACACAGATTTACATAGGTATACTAATCACACAGACCTTACTATCCAAGGTAGGGGGTCAGGACTTAATTCTGATAGAGACAACATAATCTCAAATACAATGGACAGTGGAAGAAAAGGACAGCACGGACGTTTAGCGATTAAAAGGTTACAGACTATATCAATTAATCCTTTTAGCTACCATATATCCTTCCTATCTATCTATCTTATCTATATGCTCAGGCCCAATCCCCATTTTTTCTATTTTTATTATTTTTATTTTCTATTGTATTGTATTTTATTATTTTTATTTTCTATTGTATTCTATTTTATTATTTTTATTTTCTATTGTATTCTATTTTATTATTTTTATTTTCTATTGTATTCTATTTTATTATTTTTCTTTTCTATTGTATTCTATTTTATTATTTGTATTTTCTATTGTATTCTATTTTATTATTTTTATTTTCTATTGTATTCTATTTTTTATTTTTTTTGTTTTCCTCTTTTTTCTTGGGGGTGGCCGACTCAAGACAGAGCAAGAACAGGGCAAACACAAAACAACGAACCAACACAGACAAAAACACAAATTCACACCCATTCCTAAACTGCCCAAAATAAAAAAGACGTCGCCCGTACAGAAAGGGTTTAAAATTGGTTGTATAACTCAGCCTCTCTAATTATTGTTGTTGACAGTAGCTTTGGTTTAATTAAGGCTACGTGTGGTTAATTATAATGATCGTTCTGGTGAATTAATGGCCAACCAAAGGATGGTTTAGTCTTCTAGTGTGTGTGTGTGTGTGTGTGTGTGTGTGTCCGCTCAAGCGTGGTATTATCTGTGTTTTTCCTTCCTCCGTTCATTGTCTCTTAAAAAAAAAAAAAAAAAAAAAAATCAGAATTATCATGTCTCTCTTCATGTTCGGCTGCTTAAAATTATACTTCGTTACTGGAATTAATGCGGTGCCACACGAGCGCTTTTTTCATATTTGTTTATGGGCAATTGTAGGCTGGCAGCTTCAAAATATTAGTTATATTAGAATTAAGGGGAGATTTCCACTTGAGGGATTTTTTTCTGGACCCCTTTCTCCCTCATGTTTAGCCCCATTGCTTTTGAGATTTTAAGACGTTCCCCCTAGTAGTTTGAACACTTTAAGACATTTTGCCCGATTTCTGTCAATTTGAAGACCTTTCGTGCCATTAAGGTGTCGATTTTTTCCTGGCGAGCGATAGCGAGCCTGTAATAATATAAGAGCAACCGGCCTCCGGCCGGGACATTTTTCTACCGAAAAATTTACAAATTTATCTTGAAAGGGGGTCTAGGGGGTGTAATTTTAAGCTTGATGAAAACGTAGGGAACAAACTAAATACCTCCCCTTAAACAAAGTAAATACCTGCCCTTAGCCATACAACATAATCTACCTTGAGTTTAGTTTCCGATTCCAGGGCGATAGTAACCGATTCCAGGGCGATAGAGACTAAAAATGTTACGAGAACAAAAACCTTGCCCATCGAAAACTGCCGGAAAAAGCGCTCGTGTGACACTGGCTTCAGGAAGTAAAAATGAGTGGAATAACAATACATTTTTTCTTTAGTACTTTTAGAATCCGATAAAGTGACTCCGGACGTCTGCCCTAGTGTGACTCCACCTCTATATATTGTACTGGGGTGGCAGTAGAGGGTTGGTATCGTGAGTCCGATATCTCCCACGTTCTGGTTATTAATAAGGGGAGATTTCCACTTGAGGGATTTTTTGTCTTGACTCCTTTCTCCCTCATCTTTAGCCCCATTTTTTTCTAATTTTAAGACGTTCGCCCCATTATTTTGACGATTTTAAGAACTTTCGACCCATTTCTGTCAATTTTACGACCTTTCGTGCCATTTAGGTGTCGATTTTAGCCTGGCGAGCGATAGCGAGCTTGTAATTTAAGAGGAATCGGCTTTCAGCCGGGAAATTTTTCTACCGAAAAATGTACAAATTTATCTTGAAAGGGGCTCAAGGGGGTGTCATCTTAAGCTTGATGGATATCTAGAGACCAAACTAAAAACCTCCCCTTAATGGCCAACCGCAGGAATGCTTTGTGTTTCTTTAAGGGGAGAGGGTTAGTTTTTCTGGTCCCTCTTCTTCCTCATGTTTAGCCCCACTTGTTTTCCGATTTTGTGTCATTTGGATGTCGTTTTTTTCCTGGCGAGCGATAGCGAGTCTGTAATTTAAAAAAAATCGGCCTTTGACCGATAAATTTTTCTACCGAAAAATGTAAAAATTTATCTTAAAAGAGGATTTTTTCTGTGTGTGTGTGTGTGTGTGTATGGGGGGGGGGGGGAGGGTTTCTTAGTTGAATGGAGGTCTAGGGAGGAAGTTAAAGAAATAATAAAGAGTAAAGAGATATAAATAAATACGGCCATCCCCTAAAGGTATCGCCAATCTGATTATCTCGCACGGTCTGGTTGTTGCTAATGGCCGACCGCAGGAATGCTTCGTGTTTCTTTTAGGGGAGATGGTCACTTGGGGGATTTTTTTTTTTCTGAACTCCTTTCTCCCTCATGCTTAGCCACATTAGTGTTTTGAGATTTTAAGACGTTCGGCACATTAGTTTGTCGATTTTAAGACCTTTCACCTCTTTTTTGAGTCAATATTAAGACTGTTCGTGTCATTTAGGTGTCGGTTTTCTCCTGGCGAGCGATAGCGAGCCTGTAATTTAAAAAGAATCGGCCTTCGGCCGGGACATTTTTCTATCGAAAAATGTACAAATTTATCTTGAAGGAGGGATTTTTGTTTACTTTTTATTGGGGGGGGGGGGGGGGGGGAGTTTATTAGTTTGATGGGGGTCTAGGGAGGAAACTAAATAAATTATACAAAAATAAAAAATAAAGGGATGAAATAAATACGGCCATCCTCTCCTAAAGGTATAATACGGCCATCCCTCCTAAAGGTATAATACGGCCATCCCCTCCTAAAGGTATAATACGGCCATCCCTCCTAAAGGTATAATACGGCCATCCCCTCCTAAAGGTATAATACGGCCATCCTCCTAAAGGTATAATACGGCCATCCCATCCTAAAGGTATAATACGGCCATCCCTCCTAAAGGTATAATACGGGCCATCCCCTCCTAAAGGTATAATACGGCCATCCCTCCTAAAGGTATAATACGGCCATCCCTCCTAAAGGTATAATACGGCCATCCCCTCCTAAAGGTATAATACGGCCATCCCTCCTAAAGGTATAATACGGCCATCCCCTCCTAAAGGTATAATACGGCCATCCCTCCTAAAGGTATAATACGGCCATCCCTCCTAAAGGTATAATACGGCCATCCCTCCTAAAGGTATAATACGGCCATCCCTCCTAAAGGTATAATACGGCCATCCCTCCTAAAGGTATAATACGGCCATCCCCTCCTAAAGGTATAATACGGCCATCCCTCCTAAAGGTATAATACGGCCATCCCTCCTAAAGGTATAATACGGCCATCCCTCTTAAAGGTATAATACGGCCATCCCCTCTTAAAGGTATAATACGGCCATCCCTCCTAAAGGTATAATACGGCCATCCCTCCTAAAGGTATAATACGGCCATCCCCTCCTAAAGGTATAATACGGCCATCCCTCCTAAAGGTATAATACGGCCATCCCTCCTAAAGGTATAATACGGCCATCCCCTCCTAAAGGTATAATACGGCCATCCCCTCCTAAAGGTATAATACGGCCATCCCTCCTAAAGGTTTAATACGGCCATCCCTCCTAAAGGTATAATACGGCCATCCCTCCTAAAGGTATAATACGGCCATCCCTCCTAAAGGTATAATACGGCCATCCCCTCCTAAAGGTATAATACGGCCATCCCTCCTAAAGGTATAATACGGCCATCCCTCCTAAAGGTATAATACGGCCATCCCCTCCTAAAGGTATAATACGGCCATCCCCTCCTAAAGGTATAATACGGCCATCCCTCCTAAAGGTTTAATACGGCCATCCCTCCTAAAGGTATAATACGGCCATCCCTCCTAAAGGTATAATACGGCCATCCCCTCCTAAAGGTATAATACGGCCATCCCTCCTAAAGGTATAATACGGCCATCCCTCCTAAAGGTATAATACGGCCATCCCCTGCTAAAGGTATAATACGGCCATCCCCTCCTAAAGGTATAATACGGCCATCCCTCCTAAAGGTTTAATACGGCCATCCCTCCTAAAGGTTTAATACGGCCATCCCCTCCTAAAGGTATAATACGGCCATCCCCTCCTAAAGGTATAATACGGCCATCCCTCCTAAAGGTATAATACGGCCATCCCTCCTAAAGGTTTAATACGGCCATCCCTCCTAAAGGTATAATACGGCCATCCCTCCTAAAGGTATAATACGGCCATCCCCTCCTAAAGGTATAATACGGCCATCCCTCCTAAAGGTATAATACGGCCATCCCTCCTAAAGGTATAATACGGCCATCCCCTCCTAAAGGTATAATACGGCCATCCCCTCTCAAAGGTATAATACGGCCATCCCTCCTAAAGGTCAAATACGGCCATCCCTCCTAAAGGTATAATACGGCCATCCCCTCCTAAAGGTATAATACGGCCATCCCTCCTAAAGGTATAATACGGCCATCCCCTCCTAAAGGTATAATACGGCCATCCCTCCTAAAGGTATAATACGGCCATCCCTCCTAAAGGTATAATACGGCCATCCCCTCCTAAAGGTATAATACGGCCATCCCCTCCTAAAGGTATAATACGGCCATCCCTCCTAAAGGTTTAATACGGCCATCCCTCCTAAAGGTATAATACGGCCATCCCCTCCTAAAGGTATAATACGGCCATCCCCTCCTAAAGGTATAATACGGCCATCCCCTCCTAAAGGTGTAATACGGCCATCCCCTCCTAAAGGTATAATACGGTCATCCCTCCTAAAGGTTTAATACGGCCATCCCTCCTAAAGGTATAATACGGCCATCCCCTCCTAAAGGTATAATACGGCCATCCCCTCCTAAAGGTATAATACGGCCATCCCTCCTAAAGGTTTAATACGGCCATCCCTCCTAAAGGTATAATACGGCCATCCCCTCCTAAAGGTATCGCCAGTCTCATTATCCCGCACGGTCTGGTTGTTAATGGCCGACCACAGGAATGCTTTGTGTTTCAGTATGTGTGTTTGTTCATGTGTACTGTTAGGGTAATATTGTTCATGTGTACTGTTAGGGTAATATTGTTCATGTGTACTGTTAGGCTAATATTGTTCATGTGTACTGTTAGGCTAATATTGTTCATGTGTACTGTTAGGCTAATATTGTTCATGTGTACTGTTAGGGTAATATTGTTCATGTGTACTGTTAGGGTAATATTGTTCATGTGTACTGTTAGGGTAATATTGTTCATGTGTACTGTTAGGCTAATATTGTTCAGTGAATTGCAAAGTCTATTATAGAAGATTGTATTCACCTTTAATATACTGTAGTTAATATACTGTAGTTAATATACTGTAGTTAATATACTGTAGTTAATATACTGTAGTTAATATACTGTAGTTAATATACTGTAGGTTATATACTGTAGGTTATATACTGTAGGTTATATACTGTAGTTAATATACTGTAGTTAATATACTGTAGTTAATATACTGTAGTTAATATACATTGGTTAAGGGGAGGTATTTAGTTTGTTCCCTAGACCTCCATTAAGCTTAAAATTACACCCCCTTGAGTCCCTTTCAAGATAAATTTGTACATTTTTCGGCAGAAAAATGTCCCGGCCGAAGGTCGGTTCCTCTTAAATTACAGGCTCGCTATCGCTCGCCAGGATAAAATCGACACCTGAATGGCACGAAAGGTCTTAATATGGGGTGAAAGTTCTTAAAATCGCTAAACTAATGGGGCAAACGTTTTATAATATCAAAAGCAATGGGGCTAAACATGAGGGAGAAAGGGGTCAAGAAAAAAATCCCTCAAGTGGAGATCTCCCCTTAATGTACTGTAGTTATGTCTTAGATCTTGTAATTCTTAATCTTGGTTAGCCAAATTAAAGTAATATGCGCTGTTTATTGGTAGCCATAGTCGCACATACTGTAAATCTATCTATCTATCTATCTATCTATATGCTCAGGCCCAATCCCCATTTTGGGGGTAGCCGACTCAAGACAGAGCAAGAACAGGGAAAACACAAAAATAACATAAAACAACAAATAAACACAGATAAAAAGCACCAACTCACACACATCCAGGTCACCCAGAAGAAGACCCAGAGACCAGGGTCACCAAAGTCGCTCCAGCACTCCCCAGGCCCCCGACCACCCAGAGAGGTTCCGATCTCGGCAGGCAGACATGCAGCGGAGCCAAAGCCACACGCCCTCCCACCACACTTCCAGGCGCACCCCAATACAGGCCAGTTTTTACAATGACTATAACAACTAATTTTAGGCTGAAAATATCGTCTAATACCAACCAGAATAATTTTAAAGATACGACATTGTACTGAAATAAGTAGTTAGTTGTCATTCCCTAACCTTTGTTCTTATAATGTACGGGGTACCTGATAATTTGCACGTCCATGTTATTAAGGTAGTGTTTTGTGTTATGGTCAATGTGTGTGTGTGTGTTCATGCGTGATGTTACTTGGTAGGCACCCCGTGTATGTGAAAGTGTGTGTGTGTGTGTGTGTGCGTAATGACAAACTATACATCTGAATACGTCGCATGCTTCTGTGCTATAACCCGTCTCTAAGGTATATAAATATGAAAGTAAAATATACAGTTCATTTATCTCCATGGACGAATTGTGGAGGAGAAGGATTGATCGCTACTGCAGGCTATGTACAGTCGCTCATAAGTATTCGTAGACCTCACCTTTTTCTAGTTCTGGAAGTGTATCTATGGACACGGATTTAGGAGTATAATTTCCTACATATATATATATATATATATATATATATATATATATATATATATACTGTATATATATACACAGTATATATATTTATTTATTTATATTATTTTGCCCACATCATTCAGAACGGCACATATATTTATCTGAACCCTATTATTCACAATTGGTATATTTATAGTGAATCCCTTTAGTGTTCGAGGATACCCTGCTTCATATTATTGTATATTGATAATAATATTAAATACTTATATTAAGCTTACAAAGAATATATGGAAATTAAAAGGTTATTTGAGATAGTCTTTACCCTTTTGACTCCCACAGATCCTTCCAAAGCTGATTGACGTTGTAAAGGCTAATCCCTCAATACCTTCACCTGACCTAATAGAATTCTAATCCTGGAAGGGTTAAATGTGCGTCCACGTGTGCTGTAGTAACAATATACTGTATTTCGGCCGACAGCAGTGAGTCTAGAGCAGCGGTGGTGGTGGATCCTTGTCGTAAATCAACACTCTTTACTTTATTTTATACCTCCTCCTCCTCATCCTACTTTATCATCATTATCATCATCATCATCTCCTTTTTCTTCTTCTCTGCCTTATGCAACCCTTTTATTCCTCTTTCTCCTCCATAGCTTCTTCTTCATCTGTTTTCTTCTTTCCTCCTATTCTTCATCCTCTTCCCTGCTCATACTTTTTGTTTTCCTCTGTCCTCCTCCTCCGTATTCTCCTCGCTTCTTCTTCTGTTTCTGTTTTTTCTGCTTCTTCTTCTTCTTCTTTTTTAGTCTAGAGCAGTGGATCCTTGTCATAAATCAACACTTTTTACTTTCTATATTCCGCAGGCCATGATTCTCCACTACCACCACCACCACCACCACCATAACTACCAGAATATTGTGACCACTACTACCACAACTACCACCGCAACTATTAAAGGTAAGAACATTATAACCTACTATTAATACCTCCAACGCTACTATCATCCTAACTACTACTTCCACAACTACCACCCCTACCATTAAAGGTAACGACATTATAGCCACACTTATTACCACTACCACATTGCTACTATTATTACGATATTCACTACCATTAATGCCACTAATACTACCGTCATCCTAACTACTATTACCACAACTACCACCCCTACTTTTAAAGGTTAGAGCATTTTAACGACAATCATTGCTACTGGTATTACCATCCTCACTACCATCAATACCACCAACACTACCATCATTCTAACTACTACTACCACAACTACCAAGATCACCCTCGCTACTTCTGTAACTACCAGTATCATCCTCACCACCACTACCACAATCACCACCACCACCACCACAACAACCGCAACAATCACCACCACCACAACAACAACCACCACCACCACCACAACAACAACCACCACCACCACCACCACAACCAATAGCACTACCACAATAATCGCAACCACTACCACCACCACCACCACTAACTACCACAACCACCACCACCACCACTATCACCACCACCACTACCACAACCACTACCACCACCACCACTAACTACCACAACCACCACCACCACTACCACCACCACCACCACTACATTCAACAAAGCAAGGTTAGTTCTCTCATTGTTTGGAGCTAATTCAGGTGTTGCAGAAACTCCATTGAATCTAAGAATCAAGAAGAGAGTAACCACGGTATTTTATAGATGCCCTGATAGATATTATAGACAATTGAAGATTAATCGAAAGTGTTCTCGGTAACTACACTATATTGAGCTATCGGAATTGGTTCTATATGGTACTGTGTGTTACTTTGTTATGTTTTTGTAGGTTTTATATCTCACATTTCTATATATTAGCCTATCCATATGCCTTATTGTTGCAAAGTTAGTATTTATAGTGATTGTTATTAGGGATATTGTAATGTTTGTTAAGCCGGTACCACACGCGAGCTTTTATAGTCAACATTCGATCATCAAAAAAATTCTGGCAACATTTCTGGAATATTTTATTATTTTGCACTGGTATCGGAAACTAGACTGATGGTATGAAAAATTTAGATAACACAAATAGTATAAATGTTTACCTCATAAGCTGCCAGACAAGTGTTGAGGATGAATGTTGAGTGAAGAAGCTCTTGTGTGATACCGGCTTCAGTATATGCACAGCTCTTTATTTAGTTTTGTGTTTCTAATTTGTTTGTCAATTAAGGTAGTTTCGTATTTTGACTTTACCAAATGGCGTCGTCCGTTTAAGGGGGGGTTTTTAGTTGATTCACTAGACTTCCATCAAGCTTAAAATTACTCCCCCTTGACCCCCTTTCAAGATAAATGTGTAAATTGTTCGGTAGAAAAATTTCCTGGCCAAAGGCCGGTTTCCCTTAAATTACAGGCTCGCTATCGCTCGCCAGGAAAAAATCGACACCTAAATGGCACGAATGGTCTTAAAATTGACAGAAATGGGACGAGGGTTCTTAAAATCGCCAAACTAATGGGGCAAGCGTCTTTAAATCTCACAAGCAATAGGGCTAAACATGAGGGAGAAAGAGATTCAGACAAAAATCCTCCAGGTGGAAATCTCCCTTATAAGAGAGAGAGAGAGAGAGATGATAGAGAGTGGAGAGAGAGATGGGAGGAGAGAGAGAGAGAGAGAGTTGTCACATGAACGAATCACCTTATGGATTGAGTTGACAGGGCATCAGTTATCCACATCTCACAAATGATCTCTATTTCATATGTCAGCACAGTATCCGTATATGTCAGCACAGTATCCGTATATGTCAGCACAGTATCCGTATATGTCAGTACAGTATCCGTATATGTCAGCACAGTATCCGTATATGTCAGCACAGTATCCGTATATGTCAGTACAGTATCCGTATATGTCAGCACAGTATCCGTATATGTCAGCACAGTATCCGTATATGTCAGCACAGTATCCGTATATGTCAGCACAGTATCCGTATATGTCAGCACAGTATCCGTATATGTCAGCACAGTATCCGTATAGTTATCGATCATAGAAGTTACGATACCATTAATATAAGTTACTGCGATCATCCTGGTAAAAAGAAAAGGTATTGGGGAAAGGGTAAACTAAACCAAACTTCGGGAATACATTACGGGACTTTTATAGAAGGCCAGTTTACCATGATTTTCTGCATGACTATATTGTTTTCTAACTTTGGGGACCTCTACCCTACATATGATAATTTAAGGGGAGACTGACCGTTTGTTTGGTCTATGAATTCATTTATTCATGTATTTGTTTATTATTGTTTAAGTTTCCTCGCTAGACCTCCATCAAGCTTAGAAAAACACCCCCTAGACCCCCCTTCAAGATAAATTTGTAAATTTTTCGGTAGAAAATATCCCGGCCAAAGGCCGGTTCCTCTTAAAATTGCAGGCTCGCTATCGCTCGCCAGGAAATAATCGACACCTAAATGGCACGAAAGGTCTTAAAATTGACAACGAAATGGGGCGAAAGGTGTTAAAATCGCCAAAGTAATGGACCGAACGTCTTATAATCTCAAAACTAGTGGGGCTAAACATTAGGGAGAAAGGGGTCCAGAAAAACGGTCTGCCTCCCCTTAATTGGAAGAGTTGCATAGCTCTGTTCTCAAGCAACGTGATGTATGTGGCGGCGGGGGGGGGGGGGGGGACCTCACAAGAGAAATTGAATATGAGGAATAGCCCACTCAGTACCGGGATAAGCCTTCTCAGTATATTGTGGTGACCATTAGACAGTATTGTTCAGCTTAGGAAGGATGTCTACCCGTTAAAAGCTTACAGACTATCTCAGGTAATTATAGACTATCTCAGGTAATTATAGACTATCTCAGGTAATTATAGACTATCTCAGGTAATTATAGACTATCTCAGGTAATTATAGACTATCTCGGGTAATTACAGACTATCTCAGGTAATTACAGACTATCTCAGGTAATTACAGACTATCTCAGGTAATTATAGACTATCTCAGGTAATTACAGACTATCTCAGGTAATTATAGACTATCTCAGGTAATTACAGACTATCTCAGGTAATTACAGACTATCTCAGGTAATTATAGACTATCTCAGGTAATTATAGACTATCTCAGGTAATTACAGACTATCTCAGGTAATTACAGACTATCTCAGGTAATTACAGACTATCTCAGGTAATTATAGACTATCTCAGGTAATTATAGACTATCTCAGGTAATTATAGACGATCAGGTAATTACAGACTATCTCAGGTAATTATAGACTATCTCAGGTAATTACAGACTATCTCAGGTAATTACAGACTATCTCAGGTAATTACAGACTATCTCAGGTAATTACAGACTATCTCAGGTAATTACAGACTATCTCGGGTAATCCTTCTAGCTATCATATATCCTTCCTAAGCTTCATAAGATAGTCTAAATGAAGCTGAAATCTAAACCAAAAAGACGTCACCGGTACGTAAGGGATATAAAGGTTGAAGGGTATTAATGAGAGGCAGGGAGGGAGAGAGAGAGAGAGAGGGGGGGGGGGGAGAGGGAGAGGGATGAACTTACAAAGGAGGGATAGAAGGAGATGGATGTTGGGGCTAGCTGCTACAATGATCTCTTAATGGTGGGATGAGTTACATATAGTTACACAGACTGCACAGACCGTGCGGTCCCTACTAGGTTGGCCGGACTTATTGCTAAAATAGAATTTGGTACTAAGTGGAAAGCAAGCAGAAGGTTCTCTCCCCACCCACCACTCCCTCCAACCGTTGGTCGGCATGAAATTATAGTTGGGGAAACAAGTCCCCCAGCAGAATGAGAACAAATTCTACTGGGAAATTCATAGTACAGAATTAAGTTGATAAATATTATACTACTGATGCTTAACCTATTTTAGTTTTCCCTTTTTCTTACCTATATTATTCCAACCTTCTCAAAATGGATGTCTAGACTCCTTTTGAACGTGTCAATTGTCTTACATTTTACCATTTTAGCACTTTCTCTGCCTCCACTCGTTGAGAGAGAGAGTGTGTGAGAGTGAGTGTGTGTACTTACTCTAGTTGTATTGCGGGAGTGAGCATGCTCGTTATTTCCCGCCTCCTATATGTGTAGGTGTTATATGTATCGTTGGAATGGCTGTGGATGTGTGTGTAGTCTGTAGTTTTAGCCAATTGGCGACATCGGAAACGAAGGCTTAGGGTGGATCTGTATGGTACCATTCTCACTATAGACGGTACCGTCTCGCCCGAAGGTTTAGGTAGCCATCAGCTTAGGTGAACCATATGATACCCATCTCGCCTTGTACCATTTTTGCCAACCCCAGATGGGACGTCACTACGTCGTCCACTTATTCCAGGTACTTATTTACAGCTAGGTGAACTGAGGCTAACACATGAAAGGAGACAAGCCCAATTTGTCTCCGCCCGGCCGGGGATTGAACCCCCGACCCCTCGTGTGTGAGACGAGAGCTCTACCTACTAGGCTACGGGCTGTGTGTGTGTGTGTGTGTGTGTGTGTGTGTGTGTGTGTGTGTGTGCATTACAGTTACAAGGAGTATTTAGTATATCAAAGACCTTGCGGTCCATTCCGGGGAGATAATCAGAGTGGAAAGAAACGGCTCATTAATGTCATTTAAATTCCTTACTATTTCTACCCTTTGATCTTGGATGACGTCATTGAGTAATTATAAGCTTTTGAGTTCAGCCAGTACAGTTGGCCACATATGTTTTCGTCCTCGTCGTGATCGTATGTATGAAAGTAAAATTTGTGTGAATGAATTTCGAGTACGGTTTCTTTTGATTATCAGTTGACACGTAGATGAATCAACCACTGCATAAGAAACTACACTCGTAATTCAATCATGCTCCTTCTATTCCCATGTAAAAGATGGCTGAGAGGGACCGCAGACTCAGACCAGCAGACTAAGGACAACCCAGACAGGGCAGACTTATGTGGCTAGCTGTACCTGTGCCACAATTGAAGCCACGGAACACACAAATCTCAGTGTGACAAAACCGGAGGCAATGTTGTGTTTGACTGGATTGATTGTTGAGAGAGAATACCGGGTCATTTGAATAAAGTTTATTTGGTGTTTTGGCCATTATCATCCACTGTGTACTGGAGTTATATTAAAACGGTGTAACCATAGAACCTACACACTCATCTAATAATGGTTGACTTAAGAATGGTTAGAAGGGGGGGGGCGGTGTTGTATCTTCTTGATCTATATATTAATGTTGTACGATTAGTGGCAACAAACATTACGATAGAAGAATAAATTTAAACTTTGTATGTCCAATAATACAATGAAATCTACTTAGATGAAGGTGGCTTGTGTTTTTGTAGCCTATTTATGTTTGTTTTGTTTTGCCTTGGGTTGAATGAGTTCCTTGAGTTTGAAACAGCCAGCACACCATTCAGCCGTGTGATGCTCTCCCATTGCCGCCTTTGTGATGACCGGTGGAACTAACTTTTGACAATACGACTCGGATGAGGACACTTTGTCAAACATCTTTTGGAAATCGGAGGGAGTTAAAAATATGCCATGTGTTCTACTATTGTCAATTTGTCTAGAAATAATATAACATGTGTTCTACTAGTGTCACTTGGTCTATTAAAATATGACAGGTTTGTGTTCTACTATGTTCACCTTGTTACTACCTACTTAAGGGAGGGTTAGTGCTTGGTTGTTGGTCTAGATATTTATATATTAATTATTTTGGAGTTTCTTCGCTAGCCCTCCATCCAAGCTTAGAAAAAACACCCCCTAGAACCCTGTCAAGATATATTTGTACATTTTTCGGCAGTTAGAGAAATTTCACGGCCAACGGCCGGTTACTTCTAGAAGTAGAGGCTTGCTATTACTCGCCATGGAAAAAAAAACCGAAAAGAAGGGCAAAAAGGTCTTAATCGTGACAAAAATCCGAGACAAAGGTCTCAAAATCGCCAAACTAATGGAACGAACGTCTTAAAAACCTCAAAACTAATATGGCTAAACATGAGGGATACGAT
>CM064519.1:2871550-2916550 GCA_032716605.1 Paralithodes platypus
TTCCATCTACTCACTCCATCAAATATACATCCCTGATATGTACAGTCGTGTGAACTATTATCTATACACTCATTCTAATCAGTATCGGACCCAGCGAGATACTGCCATGCTTTATTAAACCCCACATGGTTCAAAACTGGCTTTTAAGGTTCAAATATTTAAATGGGTCTAACCATAATATTGATTACGAATGTTTTGGATACAAGCCTATTAAAGAATGCACAAGGACACACAAACATACGCACGTGTGTGAATGAGTGTGTGTGTGTGTGTGTGTGTGTGTGTGTGTGTGTGTGTGTGTGTGTGTGTGTGTTTGCTTATGTGTGCATTCAAAACACAACACACACAAGAGAAGCCCCCTTCCCTGCCTTTGGTCCAAATAACACACACACACACACACACACACACACACACACACACACACACACAGGTAATGGCTACCTTCCCTGCATCATTATTAACATCCAAAGGGAAAGTCATCCTTCACCAACAACACAAGCTTGACAGGTGACCAACAGGTGCAACTAAAGCCTGTATCACACGAGCGCTTTTCCCCTCAACATTTACCCTTAACACTGGTCTGGCAGCTTATGAGGTAAACATTGAATATATGTATGTCACCTAAATTCATCTATCATCAATCTAGTTTCCGATCCCAGTGCAAAATCATTCAGAAATGTTGCCAGA
This sequence comes from Paralithodes platypus, assembly GCA_032716605.1. Classification (NCBI taxonomy): domain Eukaryota; kingdom Metazoa; phylum Arthropoda; class Malacostraca; order Decapoda; family Lithodidae; genus Paralithodes; species Paralithodes platypus. The sequence continues at coordinate 2,872,238 of CM064519.1, forward strand.
AAAATGTTGACCATCGAATGTTGACTATAAAAGCTCTCGTGTGATACCGGCTTAACGGGAGAATGGGATAGATATATAGATAGATAGATAAATAGATATGAAGATAGATAGCTAGACATATATTTGGTCAGGGCGAGAGAGGATAGCTGTTAGTAGGTATGGGAGATAGAAAGATGGATAGGTAGATATATTGGTATATAGACAGACATATTGATAGATAGATAAATAAATGGTTATGTAGGTAGGTAACTAGATAGGTAGATAGATAGATAGTTATTCATGTAGGCAGGTAGATATCCCGTATATACGTATTGATAATGAAGTAAACAAGAACCCATATCTGGAGCTTTCTTTCCAGTTTTATTATTGTAGTTTGGTTTTTCCTTTTTATTATGTTATTCAGTATGCAACATAAGAACTGCACATCATGCACATGCAGTATGTCAATAAATCAATACATTAAATACGAAATCATAAGTAAATATGTAATACATATGATGTGTACCTGTATTTTAATCGTAATAGATACTAAAAATCCTGTAGGTTCAGGAATGTTTACGAGTAACTGTACTGTCCCTAACATAGGCCTAATGTTTTTTTCTTATACAGTATATGGACAATATTGAGACTGGATTTCAAGTGTGGTTTGTTCATTATTTTTGTTTTCAAATATTAATTTTTTCAATGTGTCTAGTAAATAACACATTATTAGTAAAATATTTGAGTTCTATTAAGTAATAATAAAAATAAAGTGATTGAAAATTATTACTTCTCAGAAACAGGATATACTGAATGCCTCTTATAGCTGAGGTGTTAATGTTTTGTAATGGTCAAACCAATTTACTATTAATATTAATTTTTTATGACAAATCTCGACCCTTATTGTCTTGGCCATATATGTAATCTCGACCCGTATTGTCTTGGCCATATATGTAATCTTGACCCTTATTGTCTTGGCCATATATGTAATCTTGACCCTTATTGTCTTGGCCATATATGTAATCTTGACCCTTATTGTCTTGGCCATATATGTAATCTTGACCCTTATTGTCTTGGCCATATATGTAATGCAAGCTTTTCCATAACTTTCTTATTCTACTGTACGTGTGTTAACCCCTTCTGTATCGGCGACGTATTTTTAATTTTATTATAGATGTATTTCGACGATTTGGTGTAGTTCAAGAAGGATCTGTGGCAGTGAAAATAGTTATGCGAGATCATTCCAAGCCTGTTAATTGCTGGAGGCCCTTTTTAAGCTGAATCTATCTATCTATCTATCTATATGCTCAGGCCCAATCCCCATTTTGGGGGTAGCCGACTCAAGACAGAGCAAGAACAGGGAAAACACAAAAACAACATAAAACAACAAATAAACACAGATAAAAAACACAAACTCTCACACATCCAGGTCACCCAGGAGAAGACCCAGAGACTGAATAAAATCGTCTAATAGTAGCCAGAATAAAGTTAAAAGGACGTCACCGGTACAGAATGGGTTAATGATGTGTTAACCTCTGGCCTCTTCACTTATAAGCATTATAAGCTAATGAGGTGGCGTGACTTGTAAATGTAAGCCTAGGGATTGTGTTACTAATGGTTGTATATTAGCTGACTTAATGGGTATACTCGGAGATGAGTGTTGGTGCAAAGTGCAGTCTAGTGAATGGTCCATGGAGGAGGAGGAGGAGGAGGAGGAGGAATAATAGTATTAATAGTAGTAGTAGTTTGTGTCCAGGCATTTTCGCTAGACCGTCCCTTGCAAGGGGTCCAGAAAAAAAAATCCTCGAGTGGAAACCTCCCCTTAAGCTCAACAACAGCAAGAGCAACAACAATAAACTCACGAAGACGAGACAGGTTGTACGAGAAATTAGAACGAGCCCGCGAAACCAACCTAATAATTAGAACGAGCCCGCGAAACCAACCTAATAATTAGAACGAGCCCGCGAAACCAACCTAATAATTAGAACGAGCCCGCGAAACCAACCTAATAATTAGAACGAGCCCGCGAAACCAACCTAATAATTAGAACGAGCCCGCGAAACCAACCTAATAATTAGAACGAGCCCGCGAAACCAACCTAATAATTAGAACGAGCCCGCGAAACCAACATAATAATTAGAACGAGCCCGCGAAACCAACATACTAATTAGAACGAGCCCGCGAAACCAACCTAATAATTATAAAACAAATAGACTTAAGGGAGATGGGTAGTTTTTCTGGTTCACCTTCTCTCTCGTGTCTATTCCCATTAGTTTTCAGATTTTAAGAAGTTCGACCTATTAGTTCGATAATTTGAGAGAAACCGGAGGGACTAAAAGAAACCGGAGGGACTAAAAGAAACCGGAGGGACTAAAAGAAACCGGAGGGACTAAAAGAAACCGCGAAACCGGAACTAAAAGAAACCGGAGGGACTAAAAGAAACCGCAGGGACTAAAAGAAACCGGAGGGACTAAAAGAAACCGGAGGGACTAAAAGAAACCGGAGGGACTAAAAGAAACCGGAGGGACTAAAAGAAACCGGAGGGACTAAAAGAAACCGGAGGGACTAAAAGAAACCGCAGGGACTAAAAGAAACCGCAGGGACTAAAAGAAACCGCACTAAAAGAAACCGGAGGGGGAGGGACTAAAAGAAACCGGAGGCACTATGAAACTCTTCGGAGGGACTATCCCATTAGAAACCGGAGGGACTAAAAGAAACCGGAGGGACTAAAAGAAACCGGGGGGACTAAAAGAAACCGGAGGGACTAAAATAAAATTTAAAGATCCATAAATGACCAAATAAATACGCCCACCTCCCCTTAACCCCTTCAGCTCGATGACGTAATATCCATCATACTCTGGTTACCATAAGACGATTTTCTGTAGCTCACAAACTACCTTCTAAGACTCTCAGGGGTAAATACGATCCTACTATATATACCCTCTGAGTAGCATCAGGTCCTTCTTAAACTGCATAACATCGTCTAGTTTTAGCCAGAATCAAAGGTAAAAAGTCGTCATCGTGCTGAAGGGGTTAAGATAATAAGGACATTGAAAACCCTAAGAATATAAATATTTAAATATGATGATGACGAAGACATTGAAAGGAAGGCAGAGGAGAGGGAATAAGATGAACAATAAGGAAAACAAAAGCTAAAATGCATAAACTGCAGCAATAACAACAACAACAGCAGGAAAGAACAACAAAAGATAATGAAATAGGTTGCCAGAGAAATTAGGATGAACCAGCGAAATAAACACAATTACAAAACTAAACTGAAAGTAGATAACAAATAATAAACATACAACATCAATAATAAACATACAACATTAATATAAATAATGAAAAGACGATGATACAGGTCACAAGAGAAAAGAGGATGAGCCAGCAAAACAAACATCATTACACAAATTAATCTGAAAATAATCTGATATATTTATTTCACTTCCAAATTAAATAAATGAAAGCATGTGATCCTCCCGGGATTCGAACCTGGGTTATCACATACAGATCTTAAACGCTCTAACCATTACACCATCACGACAATTTTTAGTATGACAAAAAAACATATATGATAAAACAACAACGATACAAACAAGGAACAACAAGATGATGACACAGGTTGCCGGAGAAATTAGGATGAGCAAGCTAAACAACAAACAGCATTACAAAAAAAAATAATATGAAAGTACGTACCATATACGAAGTGGAAAGAAGAAGAAGAAGAAGAAGAAGAAGAAGAAGGAGAAGAACCAGAACCAGAAGACTATGATGACGAAACAAACATTACAAAAAGTAACCTGAAAGTAGTGCCAAATACGAACTGGATAGACAAGGAAAAATCTGGGCATAAAACGATAAAAGTAAGCAAAATGGAAAAGGAAGAAGAAGAAAAATAAATATATAACAACGCAACTAATCTGAAAGCAGTACCGAAAACAAAATAGAAAGACAAGAGGAATTATGGGTATTAGAAAACGGTAAAAGAAGAAGAAGAAAATAATAAGAATAAGAAGAATACAAGTAGTGAACATAATAAAAAAACAAAAACAAAACAAAAATACATAATACAACATGGAATAATAAGAGGAATAATGAGTATTAAACACTAAAGGGGAGAATAAGAAGAAGAAAAAAGACACAAATAGAATGGTAGAAGGCAACAAAGCAACACAAACTAATCTGAAAGTAGTACCCAATAATAGCGAGTGGAAAGGCAAGACAACTGATAAAAACACGAATACGAAAGAGAAAAAACAAAAAGTAAATAAAAACAAAACGCCAATATTCCAGTTTTGTATATTTTCCGGGCACGATATCTATTGCGTTATCAATATAATAATATAAAAAAATAGAAAAAATAAAAAGGTTAATTGCATTTCAGTAACTACTGTATATACATAACAAATACAGCCAAAACACTGTTCAAGAATCACGAATAACATGTCACAACAAAAACACCTTGTACATTTTTATGATTGCATTTCTAAGTATTCCATTTTTGTGATTGCATTTCTAAGTATTCAATTTTTGTGATTGCATTTCTAAGTATTCCATTTTTGTGATTGCATTTCTAAGTATTCCATTTTTGTGATTGCATTTCTAAGTATTCCATTTTTGTGATTGTATTTCTAAGTATTCATTTTGTACTACACCCTGTTCCAAATAGGTAGGGCAGAACTCGTGAACCCTAACCTCTGTAACTCTAAAAGGGCTAGCGCAAACGGGCTGGTCAATTTCCACACCTATTCCGTGGCTGACCTTTCCCAAATGGTAGCTGGATTACTCTATTTTTTGTTATGAGTTATAGAGTTTATTGGTCAAGAATTTTGGAAGTCCAACAATCTTGACCCTTAAACTCTATAACTAAAACACGACTAGGGTCAGTCAGAGAATATGTGTGGGAATATTCAGCCCATTTGTTCTAGCCCATTTTGAGTTACAGAGGTTAATGGTAAGGATTTCTGGCCTACTTATAATGAACAGGGTATAGCAAACTTCCCCATACTCTACACACGTTCATAATATGTAAACGGTGCATTCACAACATTAATTATTATATCATATATGTTCAGTTGCTCATATGGACCCCCTCCGGGATTATATTAATGGAAGGAAAATAGTATGATTGAATAATAATTGAAACTTCTTATGCAACAGTTAATTATTATGGTCAATTAACGACTTTATAACATATTGTTCTTGCAGGTCAATCAGTATTATATAATTTGTACTATATTATATTTATTTATTTATTTATTTATATAATTTTATATTAGTATTTTTTTTTTTTTGTAAGATCCACAAATAATATTACAGGATACGTAAGAAATCCGTTGGTGACATATACAAAAGTAATTATTCCTTGGTGGAAATTATATGTATTAAGTAAGATATTGGGCATTATATATGGTAACAGAATTTTAATTTTCAGTAATATATTCAATTTATGATGACGTAAAATCTTGTTTGGGCAAACTTACTGTCCATGTTGTTTTAAAGTCAGTTTATACATGAGCAGAATGCATAACTGATATTGGCATTTATAAAGCACTCTCTCCTAAACAAAATCCATTCTTAATTTTTGTCTGGCTACTATTAGACGATTTCTCACAGTCTAGGCAATATGTCTCAACATAAAAGAGCTTAACCCTTTCAGGATAGAGGACGCTCTTTTTCATTGTATTTTTCTTATTTTCTAGACGATTGTATGCATGGCAATTTTACCATCATCTGGACAAAAACAATGTATATAACCCAACGTAATCATAACAAAAAGTGGTTTGAAAGTATTGCATTATATAGATGGCAAATATGGTAAGGCAAGGAGGCCGCTTAATGTAAGAAGCAAAAACCGATCTGGAAACAAGAAGAAGAAGAAGAAGAAGACGGAGGTGGAAGATAAATGCAAAGGACTTACGAACTGCAACATACCTATTGGTCCTTACGGAGGAGTAGGAGGAGCAGAAGGAGGAGGAGGAAGAGGAGGAAAAAAAAGGAGAAGGAGGAGGAGGAGGAGAGGAAGAACAGGTACAATAATCACAACAAGACGAGAAAGGGTATGCAACTTGCAACACAAATAAGGATGGATCAACAACAACACTAATACAAACAATAACAAAGCCGTGTGAAAGTACCTCACTGCCAATGGTATAAATATGACTAGGAGATTACTTACTGTGAAATGAATCCATAGAAGGTGAGCGACCAGAGCATACACTAACCTGAAAGTAAAAGAGAAAAATATGTTTAATAATAATAATAATAATAGCAATAATAATGATAATAGTAATAATAATAATAATAGCAATAATAATGATAATAGTAATAATAATAATAGTAATAATATCAATAATAATACTAACAACACTACTGCTACTACTACTACTACTACTACTACTACTACTACTACTACTACTACCTAGAAGGAGACGAAGAGAGGCAACCACAATGAACAGAAAGTAATAATACCCAATCCGTGTGAAAGTACCGCCCCGCCAATTGTAGAGATGACAATGATAATACTTCCCCTCGTATAAACGTAGTGTGTGACTAACCTGATTATTCACACCAACAGACACAGCAGAAGAAAGGAGAAAGAGGAGGAGAGCATATCAACAACAATACAAACAAATACAATAACACGAACAATACAATAATAACAACGATAATTGATAACAACAAAAAGAACGATACAATAAAAACAACAATAACACACACAATACAATTCAATAACAACGATAATTAATAACATAAAAGAACAAAACAACAACAATAACAAAGAAGGTAAACAACAACACGAGTAACAAAAGCAGTGAGGACGGACTAAATACTAAACACCTATTATATACAAAAGTCCTAATACCAAAGCCGTGTGAAAGTACTGCACTACCAATTATTGTGAAGATGACAAGGAGAATGCCTCTTATAAAAACCAGAGAGTGAGCAACCACATTATAAACCAGAGAGTGAGCAACCACATTATAAACCAGAGAGTGAGCAACCACATTATAAACCAGAGAGTGAGCAACCACATTATAAACCAGAGAGTGAGCAACCACATTATAAACCAGAGAGTGAGCAACCACATTATAAACCAGAGAGTGAGCAACCACATTATAAACCAGAGAGTGAGCAACCACATTATAAACCAACGTAAACAGGAAGAGGGAAAGAAATGTAAAAGGAAAATATATCTATCTATCTATCTATCTATCTATCTATCTATCTATATATATCTCTATCTATCTATCTATCTATTTATCTATCTATCTATCTATCTATCTATCTATCTATATATCTATCTATTTATCTATCTATCTATCTATCTATCTATCTATTGCCGGACGCCTCACAACCCTTTAGGAGGGTGACCATAGACAAAACGCCACAAAGCGGACCTGTCCCCCGAAAGGACAACCCGTGCCAGCTTAGTCAAGGACTTTCAGGATTAGGCTAACCATTCAACTTAGGGTCCGTAATCCGTATGACTCCGAAACCTTCTACGTATTTTTTTTTTTTTTTTCACTATTCAACAACAGTCACCATCCACCAACCTGCTTTACCCGTAGTACGTAAGTAGTAAGGATTTGTATAAGGGTTACCAAGATAAATAGTCTATGTATCTTGAGGTTTACTACCATAGATGGCTTGCCAACCAAGGCTGACTAGTCCCATCCACCCGGATTACTAAAAGGTTGTTTCCCCTAGATTGGTTGCCGACCAAGGTTGACGTGTTCCATAATAATAATAATAATAATATAAATAATAATAATAATAATATAACGTGTGACAATACTATAGGTAGCGCCAACGACCTCGGCAATTATCTTGATCCCTAAACTTCTCACAACTTAAAAGGGTCTAGAGCAAACTGGCTATAAATATCCACACCTATTTCCTGGTGGGCTCTTCCCAAAGTATAGAAATGTCAGCTAGATTGCTTTAATTCATTTTGAGTTATGAGAAGTTAAGGGGTGAAGATTACTGTCAAGTTCGCTGGTGCTACCTATAGCAGAACACAACGGTAAGGAAACTGTGTTTTTTTTTGTGTGTTTTTGTTTTAAAGAGACAATGAACGGAGGAAGGAAAAACACAGATAAAACAAAAAGGTCCATGTGCCTAAAGGCATCCTCCATTCATAAAATGTTTGTAACAACTGGATTTAAACATTTGTAAATTGTAAGTTTGTGGAAAGCAATTCGAGGGAAGTGAATTCCAAAGAGTAGTAGCTCTGGGGATAAATGAATTCTGATAAGCAGAAGTTCTGCATTGTGGAGGAGAAATGATAAAAACCCGCGTGCTTATGATAAAAACCCGCGTGCCAACCACCCGATTATAAACGGACCTGTGACACAAGAGAGGAGAGGGGAGGGGAAAATGAGGAAAGTTTTGGAAAGGCAAGTGAAAGTAGTAGACGAGTTACATTGGTACACGACGACATACACAGATTCAGCGGCCCCAATGAGGTGGTCCGGCACTAAATGACCTAAATGTAAACACCAACCATGATTATAGTGTGAGATAAAGGACAATGTTGCAGTTATCCCCTTCTGCAACGGCGACGGCTCCTTAATTATGGCCTGGCTACTATTATGGCCTGGCTACTGTTATGGCCTGGCTACTATTATGGCCTGGCTACTATTATGGCCTGGCTACTGTTATGGCCTGGCTACTATTATGGCCTGGCTACTATTATGGCCTGGCTACTGTTATGGCCTGGCTACTATTATGGCCTGGCTACTATTATGGCCTGGCTACTGTTATGGCCTGGCTACTATTATGGCCTGGCTACTATTATGGCCTGGCTACTGTTATGGCCTGGCTACTGTTATGGCCTGGCTACTATTATGGCCTGGCTACTATTATGGCCTGGCTACTATTATGGTCTGGCTACTGTTATGGCCTGGCTACTGTTATGGCCTGGCTACTGTTATGGCCTGGCTACTATTATGGCCTGGCTACTATTATGGTCTGGCTACTATTATGGCCTGGCTACTATTATGGCCTGGCTACTATTATGGCCTGGCTACTATTATGGCCTGGCTACTATTATGGCCTGGCTACTATTATGGCCTGGCTACTATTATGGCCTGGCTACTATTATGGCCTGGCTACTATTATGGCCTGGCTACTATTATGGCCTGGCTACTGTTACACGATCTTATTCAGTATAAAATGGGCCTCCAGCAATTAACAGACTTCGAACTACCTCACTCAATCCTCATTAAGGGGAGGTTTTTAGTTTGGTCCCTAGATATCCTTCAAGCTTAAGATTACACCCCCTTGTGCCCCTTTCAAGATAAATTTGTACATTTTTCGGTAGAAAAATGTCCCGGCTGAAAGCCGGTTCCTCTTAAATTACAGGCTCGCTATCGCTCGCCAGGATAAAATCGACACCTAAATGGCACGAAAGGTCTTAAAATTGACAGAAATGGGTTGAAAGTTTTTAAAATCGTCAAAATAATGGGGCAAACGTCTTAAAATTAGGAAAACAATGGGGCTAAACATGAGGGAGAAAGGAGTCAAGAAAAAAATCCCTCAAGTGGAAATCTCCCCCCTCTGATCCTTCTTAAGCTGCCCAAAATCCTATATTTATGGTAAGAATAAAATTACTATAAGACGTCGCCGACCGGTAGACGTCGCCGACCGGTAGACGTCGCCGACCGGTACAGTTACAGGGGTTAAGGGGACAGTGGTTATATTGTATTTATTTTTTTTGTTTCCTCCCTAGACCTCCATCAATCTTTAAAAAAATCCATTAGATCCCCCTACGAGGTTAATTTGTACATTTTTCGGTAGAAAAATGTCACGGCCGAAGCCGGTTCCTCCATAATTACAGGCTCGCTATCGCTCGCCAGGGAAATAATCGACACCTAAAGGCACGATAGGTCTTAATATTGACTATAACTAATGAGCCAAACGTCTTACAATCTCAAAAGTAAGGAGGATAAACATGAGGAAGAAAGGGGACCAGGAAAAGTGCCCATTGTCCCTTAATTCGTGCACCGTCATTTCGCCCACACCTACTGTAGGCTATTCCAACTTGGATGTATAGTTGCGTTCACTAATCCCTGGACACAATCCAAAACGTTTTTTTCGTCTCACAATCAATTTTTTTTTTCTTTTTTTTGGTCTAACAATCCAAAACGTTTTTTTCGTCTCGCAATCCAAAACGTGTTTTTAGTCTCGCAATCCAAAACGTTTTTTTCATCTCGCAATCCAAAACGTTTTTTTCGTCTCGCAATCCAAAACGTTTTTTTCGTCTCGCAATCCAAAACGTTTTTTTCGTCTCGCAATCCAAAACGTTTTTTTCGGCTATCCCGATAGAGGATTGTAGGCATGGTCCCTCTCAAACCAAGCTGCTCAATGATCAGATCGTGTTAGCTTATACACGCCGTTCCACCGGTGCATCTGCGTATGTATTATGGTCGGAGCTCGAGTACTTCACGGTCGCATGTGACCTTGTAGTTAGGGTAGAATAACCATTGTACGGTCGCGCTAATAAGTCATGTCCCAGCTGTCATTACATTTGGCTTGCTCTGTGCTGTATTAATGACTGCCAGATGTTGACTAGGGTGGGTAAGTGTAGGAACATGTTTGTATATTTCACTCGATATGAAGAAATGAAGCTTATATATTGCTGATAACAATTATTGATCAAAATATACTTGGTGCCGAGACATCACTATTAGCGCGACTGTACTGTATCTACTGTAGGTTAAGAAGCCTTTTAGAGTTTCAGCCTACAATCAACCAACAATCATTATTTAATTATCATTATTACTTATCCGTAGCTGTACCGAATATGAGTAAAGCCGGTATAACACGAACACTTTTCCCTCAACATTTATGCTTAATACTGGTCTGGCAGCTTATGAAAGTCAACATTTATAATATTTCTGCTACCTAAATTCATCTATCATCAGCCTAGTTTCCGATACCAGTGCAAAATTCTCCAGAAATGTTGCCAGAAAAATGTTGATTATCGAATGTTGACTATGAAATCTCTCGTGTGATACCGGCATAAGATGAAGCATTGTCTTTCTTTACCATGTTCGACTGGCAGCCAAAAATGTTCCCGGATATAATTCCCGGCCAGGAACAAAAGGATGGGTACACTCAGGACCCACACACTAACTTTTTGTGTGTCGTGTGTGGGTCCTGGGTACACTCGGATGCCAGTCTCTAGACCACTCAAAACAACTCTTGCACCCTCTAGGTTTATCAGTACGCTATTATAACTATCTGATTTATTTGTACATATAACTTGCTTATTAAGAAATAGTATATATATGGTTTTCTAGTTGATGTCAATAATTATATATTGATAAATTCGTTTCCCCTGATATATTTCCATAAATCAAAACAGTTTAAGTCCACGAATATTTACGATTGGGCTAGAGACTATGCCATCCGAGTGTACCAGTTCACCCAACAGTAAATAGGAACTTTGAGTACATGGACATTTGTGACGTCCCGACAGGTCCTTCTTAAACTGCATAAAGTCCTCTACTTTTAGCCAGAATCCAAGGTAATTAGGCGTCATGGTGCTGAAGGGGATAATAATTACCCTGGTAAATAATGATATAGGTCCAGTTACTGACGAATGAAACTTACTCCATATTTCTTGACATGATCACTGTGGCACATAATTCACAGGCCTTGCTATTGACAAATGGTAACCTAGTTCATTCGAAATTGGCTCTGCTTACCAAACCTAGTAATTTGTCTACCACAGGCTCCATAGGTATTAAAAAAAAAAAAAAAAAAAAAAAAAAAAAAAAAAAAAAACACACACACACACACACACACACGTAGATGAGCACAGAGGCAGCACGCAGTTTAAGTGTAGTTTTTAGTATTACCAGTAGAAACAGAAAGGTCCAGGAAATAATGAATGGAACTAGACATTCATACAGTACTTTCAGATAGCATTAGCACACACATACACACACACACACACATACACACACACACACACACACACATAACAGACACACACACAAATAACATGCACACATACATAACAGAGACACACACACACAAATAACACGCACACACACACACAAATAACACGCACACACACACACACATAACACAAACACACACACCCAACACAAACACACAGAGACACACACGTACAATCCGTCACAGTCTCCCACACATCCATTCTTCCCCTAGTTATGCAGACACACCATATTAGTTACCTAACCACATTCACCCGGCTGAGTACTATTACAGCATTACGTTGTTTGCATGAATGATTACCCTTGGGACATAATTACGGAGGGACAGTTAATGAGGTCTTACTTCGTCCCTTCATAATAGTGAGATGGATAGAGAGGTACGTTTGATTGATTGATAGATAGATAGATAGATAGATAGATAGATAGATAGATAGATAGATAGATAGATAGATATATATATATATATATATATATATATATATATATATATATATATATATATATATATATAGAGAGAGAGAGAGAGAGAGAGAGAGAGAGAGAGAGAGAAAGAGATTATATGCATGTTAAAAATTACCTCTAGGACATAATTACAGACGGCCTGTTAATGATGAATGACTCTTCAGGTCAGGTGAAGGTATTGAGGGAGAAGCCTTTACAACGGCATCTCGTAGCTACTTTCTACTTTCCTATTTGCTGAAGAGTGTAGAGAGGGGAGAAGGGGCTACTATCAGACAGAGTGTAGAGAGGGGAGAAGGGGCTACTATCAGACAGAGTGTAGAGAGGGGAGAAGGGGCTACTATCAGACAGAGTGTAGAGAGGGGAGAAGGGCCTACTATCAGACAGAGTGTAGAGAGGGGAGAAGGGGCTACTATCAGACAGAGTGTAGAGAGGGGAGAAGGGGCTACTATCAGACAGAGTGTAGAGAGGGGAGAAGGGGCCTACTATCAGACAGAGTGTAGAGAGGGGAGAAGGGGCTACTATCAGACAGAGTGTAGAGAGGGGAGAAGGGGCTACTATCAGACAGAGTGTAGAGAGGGGAGAAGGGCCTACTATCAGACAGAGTGTAGAGAGGGGAGAAGGGGCTACTATCAGACAGAGTGTAGAGAGGGGAGAAGGGGCTACTATCAGACAGAGTGTAGAGAGGGGAGAAGGGGCCTACTATCAGACAGAGTGTAGAGAGGGGAGAAGGGGCTACTATCAGACAGAGTGTAGAGAGGGGAGAAGGGGCTACTATCAGACAGAGTGTAGAGAGGGGAGAAGGGGCTACTATCAGACAGAGTGTAGAGAGGGGAGAAGGGGGCTACTATCAGACAGAGTGTAGAGAGGGGAGAAGGGGCTACTATCAGACAGAGTGTAGAGAGGGGAGAAGGGGCTACTATCAGACAGAGTGTAGAGAGGGGAGAAGGGGCTACTATCAGACAGAGTGTAGAGAGGGGAGAAGGGGCCTACTATCAGACAGAGTGTAGAGAGGGGAGAAGGGGGCTACTATCAGACAGAGTGTAGAGAGGGGAGAAGGGGCCTACTATCAGACAGAGTGTAGAGAGGGGAGAAGGGGCTACTATCAGACAGAGTGTAGAGAGGGGAGAAGGGCCTACTATCAGACAGAGTGTAGAGAGGGGAGAAGGGGCTACTATCAGACAGAGTGTAGAGAGGGGAGAAGGGGCTACTATCAGACAGAGTGTAGAGAGGGGAGAAGGGGCTACTATCAGACAGAGTGTAGAGAGGGGAGAAGGGGCTACTATTAGACAGAGTGTAGAGAGGGGAGAAGGGGCTACTATTAGACAGAGTGTAGAGAGGGGAGAAGGGGCTACTATCAGACAGAGTGTAGAGAGGGGAGAAGGGCCTACTATCAGACAGAGTGTAGAGAGGGGAGAAGGGCCTACTATCAGACAATGTAATTCAGTTGAAGGGGCCTCCAGCAATTAACAGGCTTCGAACTATCTCACTTAACCACTTTTACTATCACAGATCCTTCTTAAACTGCAACAAATTGTCTAAATATAACTAGCATATAATTAATAAGACGTCGCCGGTACCGAAGGGGTTAATAATGACATTGTTGACATAATTACTGTGTCACATAACCCACAAATTTACTCCACCCAAACCCCTTAACCCCTTCAGCACAATGACGTAGTTTTCCTAATGGTCTGGTTACCATTAGACGATATCCTTTAGCTTATACTCTACCTCTAGGAAGTAATATCTCAATAAACATTCCGAATTACATAGGTACTTTTTAAACTACATACACTCGTCTAACTTTAGCCACAGTCATAGGTAATTTAGGCGTCATGGTGTTGAAGGGGTTAATCACGGCCCTGGTAGATAATTACATAGGTACTTTTTAAACTACATACACTCGTCTAACTTTAGCCACAGTCATAGGTAATTTAGGCGTCATGGTGTTGAAGGGGTTAATCACGGCCCTGGTAGATAATTACATAGGTACTTTTTAAACTACATACACTCGTCTAACTTTAGCCACAGTCATAGGTAATTTAGGCGTCATGGTGTTGAAGGGGTTAATCACGGCCCTGGTAGATAATTACGTAGGTACTTGTTTTAAACTACATACACTCGTCTAACTTTAGCCACAGTCATAGGTAAATTAGGCGTCATGGTGTTGAAGGGGTTAATCACGGCCCTGGTAGATAATTACGTAGGTCCAGTTACTGACTAATGACTCTTACTTCATATGTGTTGACATAATTACTGTGTCACATAATCCACAGGACCCTATTATTGACAAATGAGGCCTTACTCCATCCAAACCTTTGTTCACAATGCTTAAGGGGAGGTTTTTAGTTTGGTCCCTAGATATCCATCAAGCTTAAGATTACACCCCCTTGAGCCCCTTTCAAGATAAATTTGTACATTTTTCGGTAGAAAAATGTCCCGGCTGAAAGCTGGTTCCTCTTAAATTACAGGCTCGCTATCGCTCGCCAAGATAAAATCGACACCTAAATGGCACGAAAGGTCTTAAAATTGACAGAAATGGGTTGAAAGTTCTTAAAATCGTCAAAATAATGGGGAGAACGTCTTAAAATATCAAAAGCAATGGGGCTAAACATGAGGGAGAAAGGGGTCAAGAAAAAAATCCCTCAAGTGGAGATCTCCCCTTAATAGTGCGGTATGTGGTTTTCATCGTAATTTGAGGGGTGATTTTTAGTTTGCCCCCTAGACCCCCATCAAGCATTAACAAACATCCCCAAGACCCCCTTCGTGATAAATTTGTTGATTTTTCCGTAGCAAATTCTACACCACAACTAAACTACGCTTGGTTACGCACTTACTATAGTCCGTTCATTATAGGTAGGCCAGAAAGCTTGACTCCTAGCCTCTCTAACTCAAAAGAGGCTAGAGCAAATAGGATGTATATCTTCACACCTTACTAACCCATCTGTCCTCTACTGTTACTAACCCATCTGTCCTCTACTAACTCCCTAATCCTGCCACGGACATTAGTTCCAGGGCAGTAATTCCCTTTCCAATGTTCCCTTACCCACTCTAAACCACTGTTTGGACACTTGATCCTCAGTGTTTTGGAGGACAAGCAACCTAGAAGGGTCACTAGACATGTTGTTGCTTGATTTCCTTTGTACCTATGCCCTGGCTGACTCTCCTCCATCTAGTAAAAATACTAACTCTATTACCTTACTTATTTTTTAGTTAAAGAGGTTAGGGGTCACAATGTCTGGCCTCCCTATAATGAACAGGGTATAGTATGTTAACCACCATATTTTCTTATTTTATTTTACTTTCATTTATTTATTAATTTATTTTTTATTTTCTGTATTTTTTTACAAGCTTGTGTCGTGACGCCGTTAATAATATTCACATACACGACATTCCGTTTCTATCATGCACGCCTTTCTAGTTAGTATCTCAACCAATACACTGTGGGTCTGCTGAGGCGGGTACATTGTTTATATGTACAGTCGTGGAATACTTTAACATCTATTAATGATGATAAAGACAAGACTGTGAGCAATAACTAGTGAAGCTCAGTCATTTAATCTTTGTATTAGAACATCCCCCGGCCACAAACCCAACTAGTGTTATCCCGTTCCGTTGACGTGTTGTTTGTGATACAGTGTTGTTTGTGATACAGTGTTGTTTGTGATACAGTGTTGTTTGTGATACAGTGTTGTTTGTGATACAGTGTTGTTTGTGATACAGTGTTGTTTGTGATACAGTGTTGTTTGTGATACAGTGTTGTTTGTGATACAGTGTTGTTTGTGATACAGTGTTGTTTGTGATACAGTGTTGTTTGTGATACAGTGTTGTTTGTGATACAGTGTTGTTTGTGATACAGTGTTGTTTGTGATACAGTGTTGTTTGTGATACAGTGTTGTTTGTGATACAGTGTTGTTTGTGATACAGTGTTGTTTGTGATACAGTGTTGTTTGTGATACAGTGTTGTTTGTGATACAGTGTTCTTATACAGCAACACGTGAAAGGAGAACTTATAGGTCATTCAAATAGGCGAAAACAAATTAAGTTCAGAATCTGTACAAGCACAGCGAGTAATACAAAGGGTTTTTAACACCCACTTGGTGCAAGTTATATTATGATGTTGTATTGTCCAGTTAAATGTGAAAGGATTCTTTTGTGGGACTGCCTTACGAACAAAGTAGTATTCTTATTATAACACTTGCACGATTAGTTAATTAGAATAGGACTTCAGAGGCTATCAACCCTCCTGGATCATTAAGGGGAGATCTCCACTTGAGGGATTTTTTTCTTGACCCCTTTCTCCCTCATGTTTAGCCCCATCGCTTTTGATATTATAAAACGTTTGTCCCATTAGTTTAGCGATTTTAAGAACTTTCACCCCATATTAAGATCTTTCGTGCAATTCAGGTGTCAATTTTATCCTGGCGAGCGATAGCGAGCCTGTAATTTAAGAGGAACCGGCTTTTAGCCGGGACATTTTTCTACCGAAAAATGTACAAAGTCATCTTGAAAGGGGGTCTAGGGGGTGTAATTTTAAGATTGATGGAATTCTAGGGAACGAACTAAAAACCTCCCCTTAAGCGATCACACTGTAATCAAGGAAAGCGTCAGATCTGGAGCCTCTTTTCGAGAACTACAATCCTTTCTCCCTCAAATAGAGACCCTTCTACTTATTATATCAATATGGTTGCCATAATGACCAATATTTCAACAACATTGCGGTATCTCCACTTCTGCATGATTGGGCATGCAGTTGTATTACCTGCAACATGTGAAACAACGTAAAGTTGATCACTCAAGATAATACACGAAAAGATAGATGCTATTGTTTCATCTCACAAATGAATACTGAGAATAGTAAAGATGCTCAATCACACACACACACACAACCCACCAATACTTTACAATTAACAAACTATTTTTTGTTCTAATAAACCGAACAGGCCATCTTAGGCATCGTGCATTTTACTTTCACTGGAGATGCTTAAGGTTGTATAACAGACATTCTATCTAACACAAAGCTGCTGAAAGAAAAACAAGGTGCCTGTGTGAGAGAGAGAGAGAGAGAGAGAGAGAGAGAGAGAGAGAGAGAGAGAGAGAGAGAGAGAGAGAGAGAGAGAGAGAGAGAGAGAGAGAGAGAGAGAGAGAGAGAGAGAGAGAGAGAGAGAGAGATAATAGGATGGTAGGTGGGAGCCTTCCTAAACTGCATTAAATCGTCTAATGATAGCCAGAATAAAGTGTCAAAATGCGTAATAATCCTCAAGGGGTTCAGTGTTGGGGTGATCGTGAGGAAACCTGTCTATCAAGAGTGAAAGGTGGTGGTGGTGGTGGTGGTGGTGATGGTAGGAGGGGGGTGGTGGTGGTGGTGGTGGTGATGGTGGTGGTGGTGGTGGTGGTGGTGAGGGTGGTAGTGGTGGTGGTGAGGGTGGTAGTGGTGGTGGTGGTGGTGGTGGTGGTGGTGGAGGTGGTGGTGGTGGTGATGGATACAAAACAAAAAGTACTGTAAAATTATACGGGTTTGAGATGATCGATTCCATATTTGCCCACACGACTTGAAACTAACATTTGTGGAATATTAATATAATTGTCTGCATGTGTCTCTATCTATATATCTACCTACCTAGCCTACTTATGAATGTATGTGGGTATGTATATATGTATGTATTTATGTATGTACTGTACGCATGTGTGTATGTATGTACTGTCTTAGTGTATTTAGGCATGTCTGTGTGTATGTATTTACGCGTATGCATGCAGCATGTATTGCAAGTTATCGTACGGCATTATTCTTCTTTACTCTATCTTTCTTTCTCTCTCTCTCTCTCTCTCTCTCTCTCTCTCTCTCTCTCTCTTTCTACATCTGCTTAACAAGAGTGAAAAGTGTAGGTGGGAGTGGTGCAGGTGGACTTCGTTGAGGGATAACAACAAAAACAAAACAAAAAATCTACCGTATACCAAATATCGATTCCAATTTTGCGAACACGACTTAAAATATTGTCATGGCGTGTTTCCTCTCTCTCTCTCGCTCTCTCTCTCTCTCTCTCTCTCAACTTACTCTATCTACCAACATAACTATCTATCAATATACGTACGTACCTAACTAGGCTAACTAACTAACTATCTATCTACCTACCTACCTACCGATCTACTTATCGATCTATCTACCTACGTATCTATCATTCTATCTATCTATCTATCCATCTGTTAAACTAGAGTGAAAGGCGTGAGTGTGGGTGTGGGTGTGGGTCAGGGTGGTGGTGTGGGCGTGTGGGTATGGGTGTGGGTGGTGGCGTAAATAACATAGAGGGCCACAACAGTTACCCACACACTGGCTGGTCATCCATTATTATTGTAACACACACTAATACTTTAATACACTCTCCATGGGGCGGGAATCTACTTAATTTTCTTTTTCTCTCTCTCTCTCTCTCTCTCACTCTCACTCTCACACTCGTACTCTCTCTCTCTCTCTCTCTCTCTCTCTCTCTCTCTCACACACACACACAGTATGCATTATTTTGCATTATTTCCTATAAGTGTGTTGAACTAGCCTAATTAATCCATTATCTATCTTTGATCTAGAGTATGAGCATCTTCCTGGAATGAACTGCAAGGTCTGTGATATACCATTCATGCATTGTAACCCCCTGTAACCCAGCCACATAACCCACCAGCTGCAGGAAAGCCGGGGGGGGGGGGGAAACCTATAATTTGAATGGTAATTTTTCTTCTTTTTATTGCTCTCTTTTTGTTTTCCCCCTCCCCCTCCCTCTGTATGATTCAGTCTCTACACTCACCTCTCTCTGACTTGACACTTGATTCTCAGTGTTTTGGAGGACAAGCAACCTAGAAGGGTCACTAGACCTGTTGTTGCTTGATTTCCTTTGTACTCCTTTGTACTGACTGACTAACTAACTGACTAATTGACTGCCTGACTGACTTGAGGGGAGGTTTTTAGTTTGGTCCCTAGATATCCTTCAAGCTTAAGATTACACCCCCTTGAGCCTCTTTCAAGATAAATGTGTACATTTTTCGGTAGAAAAATGTCCCGGCTGAAAGCCGGTTCCTCTTAAATTACAGGCTCGCTATCGCTCGCCAGGATAAAATCGACACCTAAATGACACGAAAGGTCTTAAAATTGACAGAAATGGGTTAAAAGTTCTTAAAATAGTCAAAATAATGGGGCAAACGTCTTAAAATTAGAAAAACAATGGGGCTAAACATGAGGGAGAAAGGAGTCAAGAAAAAAATCCCTCAAGTGGACATCTGCCCTTAAGACAAACGACGGTCACCCATATTGACAGCAGTGGATTTCATTATTATAATTATTATCCTTATTGGTTTTCTAGAGAGCCTGCTTTGGTGCAATCATTGTCTTCCACTTGTCTTTATTTGGGAATCTGCTGCATGTCTCTACAGGAATTATGTCCCGACCACCTCATTTGGATCGTAAGGCCTGTATGTTTAGTGTCCCGGTATTTATGTAAAACTATACAAATATATATTCTTTCATTTATTTCATCGGGAGGTGTTTGGTGTTGGGAGGGAGATTAATCAATTCGATTATTACAAACATGAAAACATAGCGTTAGGGATTCAAGCAAGCGGGAACAGGGAACCAACCGTGACTAACTTCCTGAGAAGTAAGCATAGGGTTGGGTTGCAGAGAGAAAACTGGACGCCTTGCACATAATGAGGCAGGTTGTATGATGGCTATATTAGTGTTACGGTGTATGTGTGTGTGTGTAGGGGGGGGGGGGGGGGGTTGATAGGAAGGAAGGACGGACGGACGGACGGAAGGAAGGAAGGAAGGAAGGAAGGAAGGAAGGAAGGAAGGAAGGAAGGACGGACGGACGGACGGAAGGAAGGAAGGAAGGAAGGAAGGAAGGAAGGAAGGAAGAAGGAAGGAAGGAAGGAAGGAAGGAAAGAAGGAAGGAAGGAAGGAAGGTAATTGTGAAGAGAGAAAGGGGGAAAAAGGGAAGAAATGGTGGAAAGGGTGGACACGAGAAAGATAGAACAGAAAGAGAGAACTATAGATGGTGAGAGTGAATAAAGGGATATGTCAATGGTTGAATGGATGAATGAATAGATGGATGAATAAAATATAGAATGAATGAATGAAACGAATGAATTACAGCATTAATGAATGAATGAATGAATACATTTATTAGTGGGTGAGTAATTGAAAGAATGCATGACTAGCTGAATACATGAATGATGAAAAAGTAATGGATGATTGAATGAATGAGTGCATGCATGAATGAATGAGTGCATGCATGAATGAATGAGTGCATGCATGAATGAATGAGTGCATGCATGAATGAATGAGTGCATGCATGAATGGGGGATTTAATGAATGGATAGATGGATGAATGAATGGATCGTAAGATAAGGGGTTGCAAATTTTTTTTTTTTTTTTTTCAATATTCGGTCCTTCTATAGTTGCCAATATGCGAGCTCACACAGACGGATCCAGTGTTCGAGTCATGTGGTAAGTCTTGATAGCGTAATGGTTAGTGCGCGGAATTTCGGTGTGAGTATCCTAGGTTCGAGTCCTTGGAGAGCCACATTAATTATTGAGAAATCAGTTACTAAGAGATTGAATTTACCGTCCGTTGAAATAAAACTGACTATTGTTGACCTCATTCAAAAGCTTATGTTTGCTCAATGACACCATCCAAGATCTACAGGTAGCAACATTAACCCCTTCCGTACCGGTGACGTCCTTTTCACCATATTAGACCATTTTATTCAGCTTAGGAAGGATCTGTGGTAGCTCTAAGGATTATAGGAGATGGTCTGTAGCCTTGTTATTGTTAGATAAAAAATATATAAATGCGGACATGGGCTACGTTTAAGGGGAGATATCCACTTGAGGGATTTTTTTCTTGACCCCTTTCTCCCTCATGTTTAGTCTCATTGCTTTTGATATTCTAAGACGTTCGCCCCATTAGGTTGGTGATTTTAAGAACTTTTGCCCCATTTCTGTCAATTTTAAGACCCTTCGTGCCATATAGGTGTCGATTTTATCCTGGCGAGCGATAGCGAGCCTGTAATTTAAGAGGAACCGGCCTCTGGCCGGAACATTTTTCTACCGAAAAATTTACAAATTTATCTTGAAAGGGGGTCTAGGTGGTGTAATTTTAAGCTTGATGGAATTCTAGGGAACGCACTAAAAACCTCCCCTTAAGCTCACTCATTGAAATTACCGGTATGAGCATTAGTAAGACTATGATTTTCCTCAACATCTGGCAGACATCATTACAGTAAAGAGCGCGCGAAACCTAATGAAGACAGTGCCCGCCAAGCAGAACAGAACCTAGCGATTAAGGGGAGATCTCCACTTGAGGGATTTTTGTCTTGACCCCTTTCTCCCTCATGTTTAGCCCCATTGCTTTTGATATTATAAAACGTTCGCCCCATTAGTTTGGCGATTTTACGAACTTTTACCCCATTTATGTCACTTTTAAGACCTTTCGTCCCATTTAGGTGTCGATTTTATCCTGGCGAGCGATAGCGAGCCTGTAATTTAAGAGGAACCGGCCTTCGGCCGGGACATTTTTCTACCGAAAAATGTACACATTTATCTTGAAAGGGCCTCAAGGGGATGTAATTTTAAGCTTGATGGAGGTCTAGGGAACAAAATAAATACCTTCCCTTAAACCGATATATAACGATGGCTACAGCTCCAACTTCCTTATAGAACGAAACTTGTAACTGGTCTATTACAGGTCGCCTTGGGAGGACACGCAAAAAGCAGCAGCAATGTGTTCACCAGTTATTGTAACTCAGCAGGAAGTGAAAGGTGGGGGGGGGGTACATAGGGGAGGCAATGATGGAATGGAATGTAGAGAGGGATTGGAGGGGAGGAGGGGGAGGTAAATAGATAGGGAGGGAGGGAAAGTTATATAGGGGAAGCAATGATGGGATGTATAGGGAGGGAATGTAGGGAGGGAAGGGGGGGGGAGGGAAATGGATAGATAGAGATGGAGGTAAGCCAATGAAGGATTCTAGATGGAAGGAAATATAGAGGGGGCGAGGGATGGAGGGAGAAAAAGTCAAATATAGGGAGGCAATGAAGGGAGGGAAAGTCAAACATAGGGAGGTAATGCAGCGAGGGAGGGGAGGGGAGGGGAGGGGAGGAGGGAGGTGGGGAGGTAGATAGATAGAGAGGGACGGAAAGCTAAGTAGGTAAGGCAACGCAGGGAGGGTATACTGTGAGTGGGGGCGGGGGGGGGGGGGGGGGGGGGGGGGGGGGAGGGGGGATGTAGGAGGGAACTATAGAGAAGGAGGGAGGGAGAGAGAGAGAGAGAGAGAGAGAGAGAGAGAGAGAGAGAGAGAGAGAGAGAGAGAGAGAGAGAGAGAGAGAGAGAGAGAGAGAGAGAGAGAGAGAGAGAGAGAGAAATTGTGAAATGGTAGGGAGTTCTGGAGCCAAGGAATATTAGGTAGGAAGAAAGGAAAGAAGGAGGATGGTGTATGGAGGAAAAATTAACCTCCATTGGACGTATTAGGATTAAGGGGAGGTATTTAGTTTGTTCCCTAGACCTCCAGCAAGCTTAAAATTACACCCCCTTGAGTCCCTTTCAAGATTAATTTGTACATTTTTCGGTAGAAAAATGTCCCGGCCGAAGGCCGTTTCCTCTTAAGTTACAGGCTCGCTATCGCTCGCCAGGATAAAATCGACACCTGAATGGCACGAAAGGTCTTAAAATGGGGTGAAAGTTCTTAAATCGCCAAACTAACGGGGCGAACGTTTTATAATAGCAAAAGCAATGGGGCTAAACATGAGGGAGAAAGGGGTCAAGAAAAAAATCCCTCAAGTGGAGATCTCCCCTTAAGCCGAAGGAGAGAGCTCACTACCCTCATCACTAAAGGAAAATAACTGTCATTCCTGAAATGATCTGTGAAACCCCCAAGAATGTATGTGGCGGTGAAAGCAACAATGTTAGACCGGGGTCAAACGTGTAATAATTATTGTATTACTGCAGAGACATACGATACGTGCCACACATATTATATACTTACATACATTGAGAAATACCTATAAAGTACATACAGTATATGATATACTGGTGTGTGTGTGTGTGTGTGTGTGTGTGTGTGTGTGTGTGTGTGTGTGTGTGTGTGGGTGTGTGTGTGTGTTTGTGTGTGTGTGTGTGTGTGTGTGTGTGTGTGTGTGTGTGTGTGTGTGTGTGTGTGTGTGTGTGTGTGTGTGTGTGTGTGTGTGTGTGTGTGTGTGTGTGTGTGTGTGTGTGTGTGTGTGTGTGTGTGTGTGTGTGTGCTGAAACACTTGATCATTGGGTTGTATTACAAATCAACGACGGGTATTGAAACTGTTAGTCGTAACTTTATACAAAACTACACTGATGTTTATACACAATATATGGAAACAAAATAAAAACTGTTTTGATCAATATATGGTATAAGCAATATCTAAGCTTCATTTCTTCATATTGAGTGAAATATACAAACATGTTCCTACACTTACCCACCCTATTCAGCATCTGACAGACATTAATACAGCACAGAGCGAGCCAAACGTAATGACAGCTGAGACATGACTTATTAGCGCGACCGTACATAGATAAACAGCCCGATACTGACAGCCGGGCAGACAACCAGACAGGTGTGAGAGTCAAAGCAAATTAGGTGCTCTCTCCGTCTATTAGATTAATAATATTAGTAACTAGATAGATACATTGATAGATAGATACACAGTCAGACAGTCAATTCATTATTTCATAAAAAACAAATATACATAGTAACTTTTTACATATATACAGTACAGATACAATTAAACTTAAAGGTAAACATTAACGCATTGTTGGTTCATGATTTGGAACGTACATAATTCTTGACTTCACTGCTTCAATATCATTGTATTTTAAACAATTGATACTGTATGCTGCATTTAAAATAGTATTTACTTCATTAGTTAAGAACATGATAAACTGTTTGTTTTCAAGAAATTTACAAGGATGGGCGATCATTATATTTGCATAGATAGATAGATAAAAAGATAAATAAATAGATATATAGACAGATATATAGATAGATAGACAGCTAGACAGACAGAGAGGCCTTAGAGTGAACACAAAGTATGTGTTCTCTTGGTGTATCACATCAACAAATTGAATAGCATAGAAGGGTAGGGGACACATTTATGGAGAGATAGACAGATAGATAGACAGACAAACAGGCAGACATACAGGCGTGAGAGTGAAAGCAAAGTAGGTGCTCTCCTGGTGTATTAGAACAACAATAATAATATAGATAGAAAGAGACAGACAGATAGATAGATAGATAGATAGACAGACAGACAGACGTGAGAGTGAAAGCAAAGTAGTTGCTCTCTTGGTGTATCAGATCAACACCACCAGATTCACCGAGCGTATTGCAATGTTGACTGATGCAAGCCAAGGGAGGTCTTCAGTGTTGACAGAAGAACCTCCTTAACATTACTATACCGCTGTCTTGTGTCTTCTTGTAGAGTAATCGATGCTTAAATGTAACGGGGGAGTGTACAGTATGTGTGTGTGTGTGTGTGTGTGTGTGTGTGTGTGTGTGTGTGTGTGTGTGTGTGTGTGTGTGTGTGTGTGTGTGTGTGTGTGTGTAGGTGAGTGTGTGTGTGTGTGTGTGTGTGTGTGTGTGTGTGTGTGTGTGTGTGTGTGTGTGTGTGTGTGTGTGTGTGTGTGTGTGTGTGTGTGTGTGTGTGTGTGTGTGTGTGTGTGTGTGTGTGTGTGTATTATGCTATTCCATGTAAGGGTTGGTTAGAATAATCATGGTTGGCCCTGGATGTGATCTACTGGTTAAAATGGCTTACTGTTTTATTTATATTAAGTTAGGTTAGGAATGGCTTGGTTGTCCCTGGTTGAGTTCTACTGGTTCAAATGGTGTACTATTTGAGTTGGGGTAGGTTGTGTTAGGATTGGCTTAGATGGTCCTGGTTGAGATCTACTGGTGAAACCGGTTTACTATTTAAGTTATGTTAAGTTAGGTTAGGTTAAACTACAATATATTATGTTCCAATTAGTTGGGAGTGGCTTTGCTGTCCTTGAGAGAGATCTACTGGTAGGAATTATCTACAGATTGAGTGGACAAGACACCGACCGTACTGTAAGGACGCTTGTATTATGCTCCCCACAAACGGGTATGCCAGCAAGCACACACACACATAGCCAAAGCAGACCACAAGGACGCCCCTGTACGGAGAGAGAGAGAGAGAGAGAGAGAGAGAAAGTAAGAGTGACCGCGTACAATATGTGTTGACGCAGCCGAGGAAATAAATGTACAACTGACCACTTACGAGTTTTGGGCTATAAGGAAGTTGGAGCTGTAAACATCAATATTTAGTAGAGTTACCAGCTTAAGACAGTATGGTTATAGTGCATATACAGTGTACACTCTCTTAATATATATATGTGTGTCTATGTGTGTGTGTGTGTGTATGTGTGTGTGTGTGTGTGTGTGTGTGTGTGTGTGTGTGTGTGTGTGTGTGTGTGTGTGTGTGTGTGTGTGTGTATATATTATATAGGAAACAAGTTTGTATATCTAAACACGTATACAGTATGTGTGTGATGTAAACAAATACAAATACATAATATTTGCTAACACTCCATCATATGATACATTTCCAAAACGCTTTGTCATAAATTATAGATAAGGTAAAATACTAAATACAGATATAATCGAGTCCCTGCCTGCAGTCCATTACAAAGGTCACGAGTTCATGCACGGACAAATATATGCAATTCAGAATAACTTGAGGATCTGAAGTAAAGTTAAAGGAAGAGTAGTTACAACATCGAGTAAAGTAAGTTAGTAAGAAAGAAAACAAATATAAGGAAGGAAAATAAGGGAGTAAGAACAACAAAGTATAAGGGAGTAAGAACAACAAAGTATAAGGGAGTAAGAACCATAAGAAACATACCTAATATTGTGGGTTCAAAGCCAGTCTATTAATTAACCAGTTTATATAATTTTATATTAAAACAAAATAAAAGACAAAACACTCAAATACATTGTAGTATAAGGAATAATTTACCCATGCATATGTGATTAAGTCACAGGTAGCATTATAATAACGCCATTCTAAAATACATTCCATATAATATACGTATTACTCAAAAATTATAGTTACCGAATAAATTTAAAACAATAAACAAACAGATAAATAAAGAATCTCTCCGACCTCTATTCAAATTTATCGGTATAATCTGTGCAAGCTAACCTCTGCCTTCAGTCAATTGCTAAGGTCAGGAGATCATGCAGGGAAAAAATAGGTGCAAGCCAGAATCAATTTAGGCTGTGAGGGGGGAGAGAGAGAGAGAGTGGCGTTGGGGCAAAGAATTTACATCATTAAAGCAAGCAACAAATTAACAGTGAAAAT
The DNA here is from genome assembly GCA_032716605.1 of Paralithodes platypus. NCBI lineage: Eukaryota > Metazoa > Arthropoda > Malacostraca > Decapoda > Lithodidae > Paralithodes > Paralithodes platypus. The sequence continues at coordinate 2,899,037 of CM064519.1, forward strand.
TCATATAAGGCAGTTCTATTAAAGCTGATCTAACTTAACTTAACCTATTTAACCTAATAATATATCATTTAAGAGGATAACACATAATCTATACTGAATAAGGTAGTTCTATTAAGGGGAGATATCCACTTGAGGGATTTTTTTGTCTTGACCCCTTTCTCCCTCATGCTTAGCCCCATTGTTTTTCTAATTTTAAGACGTTTGCCCCATTATTTTGACGATTTTAATGACTTTCAACCCATTTCTGTCAATTTTAAGACCTTTCGTGCCATTTAGGTGTCGATTTTATCCTGGCGAGCGATAGCGAGCCTGTAATTTAAGAGGAACCGGCTTTCAGCCGGGAAATTTTTCTACCGAAAAATGTACAAATTTATCTTGAAAGGGGGTCTAGGGGATGTAATTTCAAGCTTGATGGAAGTCTGAGAAACACACTAAAAACCTCCCCTTAAAGCTGTTATAACTTAATCTAACTTAACATAACGTATTTAACCTAATAATACATAATTTAACAGGATAACACACATAATTTAAACTGAATTACATTACTATTATCCTAACCTAATGTATAACGTAATTTATGTACTTCTACCTATTTTAAGGGGAGATCTCCACTTGAGGGATTTTTTTTCTTGACCCCTTTCTCCCTCATGTTTAGCCCCATTGCTTTTGATATTATAAAACGTTTGCCCCATTAGTTTAGCGATTTTAAGAACTTTCACCCCATATTAAGACCTTTCGTGCAATTGAGGTGTCGATTTTTTCCTGGCGAGCGATAGCGAGCCTGTAATTTAAGAGCAACCGGCCTTCGGCCGGGAAATTTTTCTACCGAAAAATGTACAAATTTATCTTGAAAGGGGGTCTAGGGGGTGTAATTTTAAGCTTGATGAAAACGTAGGGAACAAACTAAATACCTGCCCTTAACACTGTTCTAAATTAATCTAACTTAACTTAACCTAATTCTAAGCTAAAATTATCTAATCACAGACTATTACACCATCTAAACTATAGTACTTTACTATATCCTAACCTAATCTAACGTAATGTGTTTACTTTGACCTAACTTAACAATTAGCTGGAATTAAATTGGCCTGAGAGTGCAGTTGGTGGATTGTAGGCAGGGAATTTACCTGATTAAAGTAAATACAAAAGTAACAGGGGAAATTCCTATAAGGAACCTCAATTATAGCCATCCAAGCAAGAAGTAGTACTTAATAATAAAACACTAATTAAGCTTATAATATTATTAACCATACATTATCTAGTCTTATGTCCATTATGTAAGCTAAAGTAAATTATGTAATCTAAAGTAAATTATGTAATCTAAAGTAAATTATGTAATCTAAAGTAAATTATGTAATCTAAAGTAAATTATGTAATCTAAAGTAAATTATGTAATCTAAAGTAAATTATGTAATCTAAAGTAAATTATGTAATCTAAAGTAAATTATGTAATCTAAAGTAAATTATGTAATCTAAAGTAAATTATGTAATATAAAGTAAATTATGTAATCTAAACTAAATTATGTAATCTAAAGTAAATTATGTAATCTAAACTAAATTATGTAATCTAAAGTAAATTATGTAATCTAAAGTAAATTATGTAATCTAAAGTAAATTATGTAATCTAAAGTAAATTATGTAATCTAAAGTAAATTATGTAATCTAAAGTAAATTATGTAATCTAAACTAAATTACAGTAACCAAACTTTAACTAACATAGGTTAACCTAAATCAACACAACTTGTCATATTCTATCCTAACCTAACTTTAATTCACCTTAAGGGTGGGTGACCTGCTTTTTGTTATTTCTGTCCTTTTCTCTCTTTGTCTGGCTTGTATCCATTCGGCCCCATTCAGCCAACTATGTTAAGACGTTTATCCCCATATAGGTGTCGATTTCTTCCTGGCGAGCGATAGCGAGCCAGCATTATATGAAGAAATCCGGCTTGAGAAATTTTCTATCGAAAAATGTACAAATTTAGCCTGCTGTCTAACAAAAATAAAAAACATGCTACCGCTCACCAGTAAAAAACTTGACACCTGGATGGGGATGAACGTCTTAAAACAATAGGCTGAATGGGGCCAAATGGATACAAGCCAGAGAAAGATAGAAAAAGACAGAACAATAACAGGTCACCCCCTTAAATAATTTGTCCTGAGAGCGGAGAGAGAGTGCATATTAAGGGGTATATAGTACTGTACCAGGGAAATTAACATGATACAAGCAAAAGCAAAAGTAATTAACATGATACAAGCAAAAGCAAAAGTAATTAACATGATACAAGCAAAAGCAAAAGTAAGGGGGCAAATTCATGGAAGGTATGTTTGTATGTATGTATGTATATACTCAGGCACATACCCCATTGCTGGGGGTGGCCGACACGAGACAGAGCCCAAACAGAAACCAAATTCGTTCCTATTCTCAGGGTCCAGGACCACTTTCGCGTTCCCTCGCCCGTTTCTCTGTCTCATCGAGTCGTAGAATTATACAAGGGGAGGAGGATTCCTAGCCTCCCGCCGTTCTTACTTAATCTAACTTTAAGCAACCAACCGAATTAAGTCTATATGAATTTAACTAATTTAACGTAATACTGCATAATCTACACTAATTTAACGTAATACTGCATAATCTACACTAATTTAACGTAATACTGCATAATCTACACTAATTTAACGTAATACTGCATAATCTACACTAATTTAACGTAATACTGCATAATCTACACTAATTTAACGTAATACTGCATAATCTACACTAATTTAACGTAATACTGCATAATCTACACTAATTTAACGTAATACTGCATAATCTACACTAATTTAACGTAATACTGCATAATCTACACTAATTTAACGTAATACTGCATAATCTACACTAATTTAACGTAATACTGCATAATCTACACTAATCTAACGTAATACTGCATAATCTACACTAATCTAACGTAATACTGCATAATCTACACTAATTATATATAAACTAACTTGAACTTTATAGCATGGCCTAATCTAGTCTAACTTATAATGTTTTATTCAAATCTAAACTTACCTAAGTTTAAGGGGAGGTTTTTAGTGTGTTTCCTAGACTTCCATCAAGATTGAAAATACAGCCCCTTGACACCCTTTAAAGATAAATTTGTACATTTTTCGGTAGAAAAATGTCCCGGCCGAAGGCCGGTTCCTCTTAAATTACAGGCTCGCTGTCGCTCGCCAGGAAAAAATCGACACCTAAATGGCACGAAAAGTCTTAACATTGACAGAAATGGGCCGAAAGTTCTTAAAATCGCCAAACTAATGGGGCGAACGTCTTAAAATATCAAAAGCAATGGAGCTAAATATGACAGATAAAGGGGTCAAGAAAAAAATCCCTCAAGTGGAAATCTCCCCTTAAATAATTCCGGGCTGCGAGTGGAGATATTCCAGGTGGGGCTTTGTACGTGGCAAATTTGCATCACAAAAGCAAAGGAAAAAGTAAAAGCAAAAATTCTTAAAAGGTAATTCAATTAAAGCTATCTTGATTTACCGATAACCAAACCTAACTTGGCATGTCTGCTACATCATCACCGTAATAAGTATGTGTAATTTGGCAAAGGTAATTTGTGGCATCGTAGATAATTCAGTCATTTACATAAACCCAAGTTAATGGAATTCTCACCCAAAAGTTTAAGACACGGATCTGAACAGTTTGGCAAAGCACAACTTACATTCTTTTTAAATGTATTCTATCTGTAGTTAGACGATTTTATGAAGCTTATGAAGAATATATGGTAGCTGAAAGGATTAACTGAGATAGTCTGTAGCTTATTAATGAGTAAACGCCCTTCCTAAGTTGAATGGTCAAAATATAGTGAAAACGACGTCGCCGGTACAAAAGGGGTTAAAAATAAGAAAGGGGAAGGATTACACGAGTTATGATAGAGCCACCAATAAACACACACACATTCAAGTCAACAAAAACACGCCTTTCCCCCAGACTTTCTCTAGTACCACCTATCTTTCACAACCCACCAGGAAGTGACTGCATACATACAAAGCCCCAGCAGCTGTCTCAATACCTTATCATACCTTACCTAACATCACTCTCAGACACAGTACATAGGGGTAGATAATAAACAACACCATAGACACGGGATACGGGTAGGAAAACTCGCTTGTCCCGTCTTATAATCTCAACACTAACTGGGTTAAGGGGAGACTTCCACTTCAGGATTTTTTTTCTTGACCCCTTTCTCCCTCATGTTTAGCCCCATTGCTTTTGATATTATAAAACGTTTGCCCCATTAGTTTAGCGATTTTAAGAACTTTCACCCAATATAAAGACCTTTCGTGCAATTCAGGTGTCGATTTTACCCTGGCGAGCGATAGCGAGTCTGTAATTTAAGAGGAACCGGCCTTCGGCCGGGAAATTTTTCTACCGAAAAATGTACAAATTTATCTTGAAAGGGACTCAAGGGGGTGTAATTTTAAGCTTGATGGAGGTCTAGGGAACAAACTAAATACCTCCCCTTAAACACGAGGGAGAAGGGGGTACAGAAATAAAAACGCATACTCAAGTCAACCAAACACCCCTTTCCTCCAAACTGTCTATAACACCACCTATCTTTCACAACCAACCAGGAAATCACGGCTTCACTCCCTTATCATAACAACCTAATATCACTCTCAGACACAATGGTGATGGGCTGGTCTATCAGAGTGAGAACTGAGCGATCTCTGCCGTACCCATAGCTTACTCTTGACTGTTCCTTTTACTTATATAGTTTTTAGATCTCAGGTGACGGCGTCTCTTCCGTGGATTGACCTCCCAATCTACCAAGATTGGAAGCCAAAGCGTCACATTTTCCCCTTGCCCCTCAACTTTCTCTTCATAATTGCTGAGGGGCACAGGGCCCTGGGTGGGGCTTTGGTTTCCCGGGCGTTTCCGCACCCTCCTCAGCTCCCCGCCATGGAGTGGCTTCGGTCACCCAGGCTTTATTGTGGTCGGCAGGGAGGGTTCAGTGGGGGCGCTCGGTTATGGCCTTGGAATTGCTCGGGGCCTTGGGGCTGTTCGGCCAGGCAGCTTGGGGAACAACAACAACAACAACAACAACAACAATCAGTAATTCAACAGTAAGAAAAACCCGATTTGGCTCCCCCGGCAGATGCTTGCAGATCCACCGCGACAATAAGAACCAATCTAATCTAATCTTTACCAATCCTACCCCGATAATTTTCAAGCTAAATAATTACTTTTTCGGTAAAAATATGTTCCGTCCAAAGGTCGGTTTCACTTATATCTCTCGCCTAGGAAAACATCGATATCTGAACAGGGTGAACTGTTTTATAATCACCAAACTAATGAAGTGAAACCGGGATGGTTCTAAAAGACTCGCCTCGCACCAAATAAGGTTAAGGGGAGATTTCCACTCGAGGGACTTTTTTCTTGACCCCTTTCTCCCTCATGTTTAGCCCCATTGATTTTGAGATTTTAAGACGTTCGCCCTAGTAGTTAGGACATTTTAAGACATTTCGCCCCATTTCTGTCAATTTTAAGGCCTTTCGTGCCATTAAGGTGTAAATGTTTTCCTGGCGAGCGATAGCGAGCCTGTAATTTAAGAGCAACCGGCCTCTGGCCGAGAATATTTTTCTTCTGAAAAATGTACAAATTTATCTTGAAAGGGGTCTAGGGGGTGTAATTTTAAGCTTGATGAAAACGTAGAGACCAAACTAAATACCTCCCCTAAACTAAACAAATATGAAATAAAATAGAAACGCTCCAACTTCAGGCGCAGACAGACCAACTATCTATATTGCGTCTATATTGCGTCTATATTGCGTGGGTGAAAATAGCCGCGAACCAAATGAACTTGTTGGCTACATTATAATATAACCAGTAACTCAATAACAAACACTGGATTTGTCTCCCCCGGCAGATGCTACTTCAAGATCCACCGTGACAAGGAGATGGAAATAAATGCTTTCACTTCTTGGCCTGGCTAATTGGAGACCAGGGTACACTTTTACTTTTACTTGAAGTTGGTTTGGGGGGCTTCTTGTTCCTGCTTGATGGAGATGGGTGGTAGATGTTTAGAAAGATAGATGAATATAGAAGTAGATAGATAGATAAATAGAACGATAGGCAGATAGATACCTTCCTTCACACCTAGTATTATAGTGTTTGGCATGCACACTTGTATTGAGTATTATTCACATGTGTGGGGAGGTTCCTCTCACACCGCTCTCCTAGACAAAGTTGAAAGGAAGGCCTTTCGTATCATTAACTCCCGTCCACTCACCAACTCTCTGCAATCTCTCTCTCTCCGCCGCAATGTTGCATCTCTCTCGCTATTCTATCGCTACTATAATAATCAGTGTTCCTCAGAGCTATACCAGTGCATACCACCTCCTTTACGTAGGGCACGTGGTACCCGTCTTGCAACTCAATCCCACCCCTACTCTGTGCAACTCTCCAACCCAAGAGTGAAACGTTACTCTCAAACTTTCTTCTACTCAACAGCTGAGCTCTGGAACTCTCTCCCAGAATCAGTCTTTCCCTCTTCCTATGACTTAAATTGCTTCAAACTCTGTGTGTCCAGGCATTTTGGCTCGAACGTCCCTTGATTTTGGCCCTGTCACTCTTTCAACTATGGGGGAGGCACTCGCTATAGGCAGGTATGCCTTTTGCCTCCCTCAATCACATAGAAAAAACAAAATACTAAGGGGGTGCCAGAATAGGTCTTAAGCAAACCTCGGCTAGTACAGTAAACATAAGATGCACCACAAACATCTGTCTCCAGCCATGCACCACATAATACGACAGTCATTGTTTTTCATTAATGACAACCCGGTAACATGACCAGGAAGTAATGACTCACCATCGTTAACTGTTTTATTTATTTACACCCGTTAGTTTCACCGGGTAATTAACAGTTGGTGAGAGAAACCCGCTGTATTTTATGCAAGAGTGGTCTTTATATCCCCCCCCCACCCCACCCTGTGTTTCAGACCATTATTGTAGTCAAGACGCTTCACCCCATGTATTAGGTGACTATAAGACGGTCGCCCTATTAAGTTGTTGATTTTATCCTGGCAAGCGTTAGCGAATATGTAAATTACACACGCACACACACACACACTTTTATATATATATATATATATATATATATATATATATATATATATATATATATATATATATATATATATATATCTATATATATATCTATATATCTATATATATATATATATATATATACTTTATATATATTATATATATATATATATATATATACATATATATATATATATATATTTATATATAAATATAATTATAGGATATATATATATATATATATATATAATATATATATATATATATATATAAAGTATATATATATATATATAATATATATATATATATATAAAGTATATATATATATATAAAGTATATATATATATAATATATATATAATATATATATATATATATATATATATATATATATATACGGTATATATATATATATATTATATATATATATATATATATATATATATTATATTATATATATATTCGGTATATATATATATATATATATATATATATATATATATATATATATATATATATATATATATACAGTATATATATTCTATCTCCCTCTCTCCTATGTTTTCCAAAGATGGAGAAGACTCACTATCATGCACGAACGAACGCACCAACAATCAGTACACAGTGAGGGAAGGATTGAGGGAGGTACAACATTATGGAGACTTGTTGGGGACGTAGATAGATAGATAGATAGATAGATAGATAGATAGATAGATAGATAGATAGATAGATAGATAGACAGATAGACAAATATGGTAGCCTACACAAACTAAAATGCAAGGATGCAAAGGCAGTGTCTCTCTCTCTCTCTCTCTCTCTCTCTCTCTCTCTCTCTCTCTCTCTCTCTCTCTCTCTCTCTCACACACACACATACAGTACAGTCAGATCCTTGAGAATAAACAGTACTATTAATAAATCGCTATAATTATCAAGTACAACGATGCCCAACAAGCAAGAAGGAACATCTGTGTATCTGGTTTTGCATATTTTACAATCCGTCCATTTGATACAGCAACCACAAGACTATACCCTGTTTACGTCAAGCGGGCGAGACATTGTTACGTTGCTTTCTTGATTACCGAGCCATGACTTGCTGTTATGATGGAATATGATCGTCAGATAAAATACAATTGTAAACAAAAACAGAGACGAAGTAGTTTCTTATTAAGGGGAGGTTTTTAGTTGGTTCCCTAGACTTCCATCAAGCTTAAAATTACACCCGCTTGAGTCCCTTTCAAGATAAATTTGTACATTTGTCGGTAGAAAAATTTCCCGGCCAAAGGCCGGTTACTCTTAAATTACAGGCTCGCTACCGCTCGCCAGGATAAAATTGACACCTGAATGGCACGAAAGGTCTTAATATGGGGTGAAAGTTCTTAATATCGCTAAACTAATGGGGCAAACGTTTTATAACATCAAAAGCAATGGGGATAAACATGAGGGAGAAAGAAGTTCCGAAAAAAATCCTCCAGGTGGAAATCTCCCCTAAGTATTTAGAGTATTGGCTGAGGGGAGATAACAATTAGCCCTTTGATTGGGTTCTTTTATTTCATAGATTTCATTTTAGTAAGCGTTGTTTCCACATAGCGATTTTGATAATTTAATTTGACTTTATATTGTCCTTGTCCCAATTTTGGTTTGTTTAGTTTGCAAGTTTTACATTTTAAATTACATATATATAAGAAGAAAAGCTTTCGTTATACTGTATACAATAATATTAATAATAATAATAATAATAATAATAATAATAATAATAATAATAATAATAATAATAATAATAATAATAATAATAATAATAATAATAATAATAATAATAATAATAATAATAATAATAATAATAATAATAATAATAATAAAAAAAAAAAAAAAAAAAAAAAATAATAATAATAATAATAATAATAATAATAATAATAATAATAATAATAATAATAATAATATACAGTATACTAACAAATAATAAAATAAATAAATATATCAAATAACTAAATAATGAATAACAAATAAACGGATAAATACTTTTTATAAATACAATAATACTAATAATGATAATATAGCCAAGTAAGTATGACCTCTGAGCTCACCTTAACAAACCGGTAGTAGTGTGGTGGTGGTCATCATCATTAGTCTTACCTGACAGGGAGAGAAAAGAACAATTATTAACAAATGCTGTTCAACCTTAAGGGGGGAAGGCCGTATTTGTTGACTCATTTACAGTATGTATATTGTGACTATTTTTCTTTTAGTTTCCTCCCTAGAACTCCATTAAGCTTATAAAAACTCCCGCCCAAGACCCTCCTCCAAGATAAATTTGTACATTTTTCGGTAGAAAAATGTCCAGGCCGAAGGCCTTTTCCTCCTAAATTACAGGCTCGCTATCGCTCGCCACGAAACCAATCAACACCTACATGACAATTTTTTAATATTGACAAAGAAAACGGGCGAAAGGTCTTAAAATCGCTAAACTAATGGGCTAAACGTCTCAAAATCTGAGAACTAAATAGGCTAAACACGAGGAAGAAGGTGGGACCCGAAAAAACGACCCATCTCCCCTTAAGAATGTTGTTGAGTCGAACTACCTGCATAATACCTGCCCACAAGCCCCACTCTGACATAACTACTTTTATTTCGGATATTTTTTCCTATTTGTGAGATTTTAAACCCTTCATTTTATTTTCTGTTTCCCGGCTATTATTAGACGATTTTATTCAGATTAGGAAGGGGATGTGGAAGTCAGAGGGTTGATTGCGATAGTCTATACCCTTAGAATGCCCACACATCTTTTCTAAATTGTATATAATCGTCTAAAAATCGTCAAAATGCGTCATAATCTTCAAAGGGTTAACTATCTACATAAACTGGCCACAAGCCCCAACTCTTACATAACTACTTTCATTTGAGATGTATTTCTTATTTGTGAGATTTGATGGCATGATAATATTCAGCTTTAATATTTTTTTCTGGACCCCCTTCTCCCTCATGTTTAATACTTTAATATTATGCTATAGCAAATTTGGTGATTTGTGAGTTCTACTAACAGGGAGACATAAGTATTTTATACATAACTAGCCTACAATCAAACATAAAGTCATACAATAGGTACATAACAACACTTGTATTAATACATTATACATAAGTTCACACAATAATGGTCAGAACAATACATTGAACATAAATATACACAATTCACAAGTCTAGCTAAGAATGAGCTTTTACTTGAGTTATAGCTAGAAGGGTGCGCGGGCTTTTTGACGCGTGCTCTAAAATACAAGATGCACACGCGCGTGATATAATTATGATATTCAATTATCTAATTACGTGGGTTCTTAGATCAATCAAACTTCTGTTATAATTGAATACAAGTACACGGATCAAGTTGATAACATTGGAAATGGTGAAAACGTGTTTTAAGGGAAGGGTTTTAGTGTGTTTCCTAGACTTCCATCAAGCTTGAAATTACACTCCCTTGACCCCCTTTCAAGATAAATTTGTACATTTTTCGGTAGAAAAATGTCCCGGCCGAAGGCCGATTCCTCTTAAATTACAGGCTCGCTATCGCTCGCCAGGAAAAAATCGACACCTGAATGCCACTAAAGGTCTTAAAAGTGACATAAATGGGGTGAAAGTTCTTAAAATCGCCAAACTAATGGGGTGAACGTCTTAAGATCTCAAAAGCAATGGGGCTAAACATGAGGGAGAAAGGGGTAAAGAAAAAAAACCCTGAAGTGGAAATCTCCCCTTAATATACTTGGTATCACAAAATAAAGGAGTGCGCGATCGGGTGTTGAGTGTCTTCGGGTACAAAGGAGTACAAAGGAGTACAAAGGAAATCAAGCAACAACAGGTCTAGTGACCCTTCTAGGTTGCTTGTCCTCCAAAACACTGAGGATCAAGTGACCAAACAGTGGTTTAGAGTGGGTAAGGGAACATTGGAAAGGGAACTACTGCCCTGCCACTAACGTGGCAGGACTAGGAAGTTAGTAGGGGACATATGGGTTAGTAACTGAGGGGAGGATAAAGTTATTCATTTACAAACGCAGTCAGTCGCGGGTTTGATGCGAGATATTTGTGTGTTGAGTGTCGGTGTTGAGTGTCTTCGAGTGTTGAGTGTCTTCGGGTGTTGAGTGTCTTCGGGTGTTGAGTGTCTTCGGGTGTTGAGTGTCTTCGGGTGTTGAGTGTCTTCGCAACTAAATCTCTACTACTTAATATTCGAAATGACATCGAAGCGGGAATGAGCAAACTGTTTGTGAACTATAGTACAACATTTATTAACCCCTTCAGGATAGGAGAACGCATTTATCTTCTATCTCATGGCTATTATTAGACGCTTATATTTAATTAGGAAGGGTATGTGGAAGTCAGAGGGCTGATTGACATAGTAATTTCCCTATTCAATCCCATATCCTTCCTAATCTGCATAAACTCGTCTAATGATAGCCAGAATACGCTATCAAAACCCATAATGATAGCCTGAATACGCTATCAAAACCCATAATGATAGCCTGAATACGCTATCAAAACCCATAATGATAGCCAGAATACGCTATCAAAACCCATAATGATAGCCTGAATACGCTATCAAAACCCATAATGATAGCCTGAATACGCTATCAAAACCCATAATGATAGCCTGAATACGCTATCAAAACCCATAATGATAGCCTGAATACGCTATCAAAACCCATAATGATTTTCAAGGGGTTATAAACACACAAGAAGCATAAGGATTGCAGTATATACAGTACAGTCAATTATATGTACCATATATTTTCTGCAGTTAACCTTTCAAAATAACAGGACAAAAAAAAATTGGTTGTTTTGAGAGAGAAAGTAATTTTGGGCCGCTTCTGTTAAGGGGAGATTTCCACTTGAGGGACTTTTTTCTTGACCCCTTTCTCCCTCATGTCTAGCCCCATTGCTTTTGAGATTTTAAGACGTTTGCCCCATTAGTTTGGTGATTTTTAAGAATTTCCGCCCCATTCTGTCAATTTTAAGACCTTTCGTGCCATTTAGGTGTCGATTGTATCCTGACGAGCGATAGCGAGCCTGTAATTTAAGAGTAATCGACCTTCGGCCGGGAAATTCTTCTACCGAAAAATGTACAAATTTAGCTTGAAAGGGGGTCAAGGGGGTTAAATTGTAAGATTGCTGGAGGAGTAGGAAACTAACTAAAAACCTCCCCTTAAGGGGAACTACTATTTTTTTATGGACCTCCTTCTCCCTCGTGTTTAGCATATTAGTTTTGAGATTTTAAGACGTTCCTTCCATTAGTTTGGCGATTGTAATACCTTTCGCTCCATTTCATTGTCAATTTCAAGACCTTTCGTGCCATTTAGGTGTCGATTTTTTAAACCTCTCTCGCTCTCTCTCTCATCTAGATTGTTCCGATTATTATATGCTCTAATCCACATTTACGCTTAAGATATATGAAGATGTGAGTGTGATCTGTAATATATTCCGGCATACACACCCACCCACACCCACAGACACACACCCACCCTCACCCACAGACACCCACCCACACTCACCCACACCCACAGACACACACACACACACCCACACCCACATCCACACACAGACACACACACCCACAGACAAACATCCACACACCACACACACACACACTCTCTCTCTCTCTATCTATCTAACCGTCTATATCCTTCTCTCTCTCTCTCTCTCTCTGGCAGTAATAAAACAGAAAGTACTGTACATTATGCCTGTGACCTTTAGTTGATTGAGACGAGACCATGATAATGTAGACTACCGGAGAAACCTGTGTGTGTGTGTGTGTGTGTGTGTGTGTGTGTGTGTGTGTGTGTGTGTGTGTGTGTGTGTGTGTGTGTGTGTGTGTGTGTGTGTGTGTCCTGTGTGTGTGTGTGTGTGTGTGTGTGTCCTGTGTGTGTGTGTGTGTGTCTCCTGTGTGTGTGTGTGTGTGAGTCGTATGTGTGTGTGTGTGTCTTGTGTGTGTGTCTTGTGTACTTACTCTAGTTGTATTGCGGGAGTGAGCATGCTCGTTATTTCCCGCCTCCTATATGTGTAGGTGTTATATGTATCGTTAGAATGGCTGTGGATGTGTGTGTAGTCTGTATTTTAGCCAATTGGCGACATCGGAAACAAAGGCTTAGGGTGGATCTGTATGGTACCATTCTCACTATAGACGGTACCGTCTCGCCCGAAGGCTTAGGTAGCCATCAGCTTAGGTGAACCATATGATATCCATCTTGCCTTGTACCATTTTTGCCAACCCCAGATGGGACGTCACAACGTCGTCCACTTATTCCAGGTACCTATTTACAGCTAGGTGAACTGAGGCTAACACATGAAAGGAGACAAGCCCAATTTGTCTCCGCCCGGCCGGGGATTGAACCCCCGACCCCTCGTGTGTGAGACGAGAGCTCTACCTACTAGGCTACGGGCTGTGAGTGTGTGTGTGTGTGTGTATTTACAAAGGGAGACACACAATTAATGAAACACACAGATTATCATTCACACAGTTCCGTGTGAGTGGACACTACCTAGCATGTGGAACAGGTCGGTGGAACAGGCGGGGGAGGGGGCCGCTTACCATTAGAGGAGAGAGAGAGAGTGTGTGTGTGTGTGTGTGTGTGTGTGTGTGTGTGTGTGTGTGTGTGTGTGTGTGTGTGTGTGTGTGTGTGTGTGTGTGTGTGTGTGTGTGTGTGTGTGTGTGTGTGTGTGTGTGTGTGTGTGTGTGTGTGTGTGTGTGTGTGGAGGAATACAAACAGAGACTTGTGGTACAGGATTGACCATTAACCCCTTCTGTACCGGCGACGTCTTTTGTATTTTATTCTAGCTATATTTAGACGATGTTGTGCAGTTTAAGAAGGATCTGTGGTGGTATAAAGGGTTAAGTGAGATGGTTCGAAGCCAGTTCATTGCTGGAAGCCCTTTATAAGCTGAATAAAATCGTCTATTAGTGGCCAGAATAAAGTTAAAAGTACATCCCCGGTACAGAAAGGGTGAACGCAAGCTATTAGAGACCATCACCTATTTTTCAAGGATCAAACACTTGTTTTATGATTATTTCGAACCATAACTTTACATGTAGGATAATTCATGATATATTATCTGTTTATAAGTAATGTAATGAGTCACCAGTGTATAGGAATTCAGAATATTATTTTGTGTTTATGTTAATATGTGCTGGACTGCAGTTAGTATGATATATGATAAAGTTTGCAAATATATAGTCTTTGTATAACCATTATAAATCGTAATTTGATAATGTGGTCAATAAACTATCTATCTATCTATCTGTGTGTGTAATAATAATAATAATATTATTATGTGTGTGTGTGTGTGTGTGTGTGTGTGTGTGTGTGTGTGTGTGTGTGTGCGTGTGTGTCCTGTGTGTGTATTTACCTATTTGTATTTACCTATTTGTAGTTTACAGGAATTGAGCAGCGCTCGTGTTGTCCTGTCTTAGTTACTTTATAATCAATCCATTTTACTTAGACAAGTATCGTAATGGATATTCCCAGTTCCCAGTATTTTGGACTAACATATCATAACTTATGTTGTTGTGTGTGTGTGTGTGTGTGTGTGTGTGTGTGTGTGTGTGTGTGTGTGTGTGTGTGTGTGTGTGTGTGTGTGTGTGTGTGTGTGTGTGTGTGTGTGTGTGTGTGTGTGTGTGTGTGTGTGTGTGTGCGTGTATGTGCGTGTTTGTGATACACTAAAGTAGCACCGCATCTTATTATACACATAATCCCCGTTCCTCCACGCATCATATTTGGTAACATGCTGGTTGACTGGATAGTGACACTTTCATCTTCACTGAACACTACATTATGTTTCATCTATTTATTTGTCTCAGCTGCCATTACGTGAATATGTGTGTATATCGCACTCTAAATGCATGAATCATGCTTAAATATGGCTCATACCAATTATTGACCAAAATATACTGGTTGCTGAGACATCACTTATCAGCGCGACTGTACAAAACTGTCATCGTGTTAAAGGGGTTAATAGGAACAATAGTAACTGTTTATGCTCCAGGTACACTCGGATGCCATAGTCTATAGCCCACTCATGACTATTCGCGGACATCACCAAATTCTAATTATGAAAGTACATCTCTGGAAAAGAATTCATGAATATATTTGCCTATATATCAACCACAACAATATATACACCATTAATTGCAAAGGGAGTGCTATGCAAACATAAATCCATATTGCAATAATGGCATACAGAAAAACATAGGGTGGTCCACGAATTCTTATGAGTGGGCTAGACACTATGGCATTCGAGTGTACACTAAAAATACAGTTCCTTTACGCATCTTGCTTGACTGGAGAATTACACTTTCATCTTCACCACGTATGTACTGAACGCTATACTATGTTCTGTTCTTTATGGTGGTGGTGGTGGGAGAGGGAAAATTGGCTTCTCATGGTTGTTTGTGCAACTATCTTTCTTTATATATTTCTCTCTTTAGCGCGCTCTCTCTCTCAATAGTTACCTAGTGATTTATCTATCTATATGTCTCTCTCTATATATATTAACCTACAACTCCTATCTTACATAAGCTAACTCTCTCTCTCTCTCTCTCTCTCTCTCGCAACGATCTAAACCACCACTATTTGCTCAATCAACACAGTTTGCACACTTCAACATAAGGAGTTACAATTCAGATCACAACTAGACTACTTGAATTACTGGCTTGATTCCGTACACAGCTATTTTGTATTTAAGGCAGGGTCACACGAGCGCTTTCTCGGTCAATTTTTAGGAGCAATTGGAGTCTGGCAGCTTCAAAACTTAGGCGGTATCAAATCTCAGCCGCCTAACATAATTTACCTTAAGTCTAGTTGCTAAATCCAATGCGAAAGAGTCTCAAAATAATACGAACAAAAAACCTGATCACGGAAAATTGCTGTAAAAATTGCTCGTGTGATTCTGGCTTTCCTGTCCACACTTACATGGCAACCTATATATAAAATTGGAAGACAAAATGGCAACCTATATATAAAATTGGAAGACCTAATATGGCAACCTATATATAAAATTGGAAGACAAAATGGCAACCTATATATAAAATTGGAAGACAAAATGGCAACCTATATATACAATTGGAAGACAAAATGGCAACCTATATATAAAATTCACAAAATATAACGTATTTATTGCCTGTACTTACTATAATCTATCTATCTATCTATCTATCTATATACTCAGGCCCAATCACCTCTTTTCCTTTTGTTTTCCCCTCTTTTCCTTTTTTGGGGGGTGGCCGACTCAAGACAGAGCCAGAATAGGGACAACACAACAGCAAATAATGAACACACACGAACAAAATACAAATTCACACACATCTAGGTCATATAATTATATACTATAATATGAAAGATCAATTAGAAAGTTACTCTGATATAAATGGGAATAATGGGAATATTTATGTTTCGATAGTACATGTTTTGTATGGATTTATATCCATTCGTATCGCAATACCTAATAGTTAAATTAGATCATAACATAATTAGAAAATAGGGATAATTGGATATTTAGTACAACCAAAACATAATCATTACTTTGAGAATAGGGAGATGCATATTATAGAAGCACGAAGGGCTGAATTGCGTATTACCAGAGATGATAAAACATACTGATTTCCTAATGCAGAAATTCGTAGACACACACACACACACACACACACACACATGACAAGCTTTTGGTCGATGTTCACGAGACTCTTAATGAAAAATAGTGGTTACTATGAAAAAAAAAAAAAAAAAAGGGATGAATGGATGACTCAAAATGGCGGCCAATGACTTTGCTGATGCAGCTGCTTATGCTAATTGTGATGGTGTTAAGGGGAGATATTTTAGTTT
Source organism: Paralithodes platypus (assembly GCA_032716605.1). Lineage (NCBI taxonomy): Eukaryota > Metazoa > Arthropoda > Malacostraca > Decapoda > Lithodidae > Paralithodes > Paralithodes platypus. The sequence continues at coordinate 2,915,974 of CM064519.1, forward strand.
TTAGTTTATTTTTAGTTTCCTCCCTAGACCTCAAAAAACACTTAAAAACAAAATACCCCCAAGATCCCCATTCCAGATAATTTGCATATTATTCGGTAGAAAAATGCCAGTTCCTCCTAAATTGCAGGCTGGCTTTCGCTCGTCAGGACATAATCGACATCTACAGTATATGGCACGACAGTTATTAATATAGACACAGAAATGAAGCAAAAGGTCTTCAAATCGCCAAACTAATGGGGGCAAACGTCTTATAATATACAAACAAACTAATGGGGCTAAGCATGAGGGAGAAGGGGTCCAGAACAAATAATAATGAAAGGCTGTTCTGAGGATGTGGAAATTCCGTGTTGATCTGGAGCCAACTGTGCGGGATCTGCCTTCACTGATCTGTTTACGTTTTCTCTTTCATCCAGCACAGTTGGTTGGTCTACTTCAAGGAAGGGAGGGTTTTCACTCGTGCCGGAATGTACAGGCAACCACAAAAGTTTCTCTCTCCCAAATCATGTTTATTAGTTCAGTTTAAAGTATTCTGGGACCCATAGCTTGTTGTTATTGGATAGCATGATTTGCGGGGAAA
>CM064519.1:2921550-2970953 GCA_032716605.1 Paralithodes platypus
GTTCTTAAAATCGCCAAACTAACGGGGCAAACGTTTTATAATATCAAAAGCAATGGGGCTAAACATGAGGGAGAAAGGGGTCAAGAAAAAAATCCCTCTAGTGGAGATCTCCCCTTAAACCTTTGAGGATTATGATACGTTTTTGACAGTTTTGCTTTGGCTCCCAGTAGACGATATTATTCAGAGTACGAAGGATCTGTGGGCTTGAAAAGGGTAAAGGCTATCTCAATAAACCTCCAGAATTCAAAAGACCCTCCTTAACCTTCTCACGTTCTTGACGCAATTTTGAGCCTATTAGGGATACTTTAAAGCCTTTGTTAACATCAGGGGTATTTAGAAACCTTTAGTTTAGTTACTTTAACCTCTGCAGTTGTCTTTGAGTTAGCTGTGGGCAGAAAACTAATTTTGGAGAGGTAATTATAAGAGTGAGAGAACTCTATTTCTTATTGCTAATCTGGCAACCTCTGCGTCATATGGTCGTGAGAGGGTTAATCTAAATGAAGTCGCCGAATTACAGCCAGAATAAACTGTCAATACGCGTCACAATCCTCAAGAAGCTAAGAAAAGAAAAGAAAAAAAAATTAGGTCCAAGAATATTAAAAGTAACTGTACTTTCCAGTGACATAACTAATATGGCCAAGTCTACGATGAAATATGAACCAATGTTGCCATAACGAACGGCCGGAACGAATCCTTTCCTCTATAACAAAGAAAACGAGGGAGGGGGTGGGAAGATTCTAGTGTGTGTATGTGTGTGGGGGAGAGAGAGAGAGAGAGAGAGAGAGAGAGAGAGAGTACAAAGGAGTACAAAGGAGTACAAAGGAAATCAAGCAACAACAGATCCAGTGACCCTTCTAGGTTGCTTGTCCTCCAAAACACTGAGGATCAAGTGTCCAAACAGTGGTTTAGAGTGGGTAAGGGAACATTGGAAAGGGAATTACTGCCCTGGAACTAATGTCCGTGGCAGGATTAGGAAGTTAGTAGGGGACAGATGGGTTAGTAACTGAGGGGGGGATAAAATAAAGTTATTCATTTACAAACGCAGTCAGTCGCGGGTTTGATGCGAGATATTTGTCTAGGCGGAGTTTAAATGAATCAACGGTGATGCAGTCTATAACGTTTCGGGGAAGCCCATTCCACAAGTTGACAACTCGATTGAAGAAGAAATTCTTAGATTCGTGCGAGTTAAAAGATTTACCAATAATTTTGCAACCGTTTCCCCGCGTGTAATTAGATTGGTCGATAGTGAAGTACTTACTACAGTTCATATTGTCGATGCCTTTGATGATTTTGAACACTTGAATTAAGTCGCCTCTTAATCTGCGCTGGGTTAAAGGAAATAGATTTAATTCTCTAAGACGCTCTTCGTATGGTTTGTTCTTTAGGCTAGGTATCATTTTGGTAACTCTACGTTGAACTCGTTCTAGCTTGTTTATATCTTTTTGGTAATAAGGGCACCAGGATTGAACGCAGTATTCCAGAAGAGGGCGGACTAAGGAATTGTAAAGGGTTAGGATAACTTCTTTGGATTTATGCTCAAATGACCTGCCTATAAAGCCAATTATTTTTTTTGCCTTCTTAACAACTTCTGAACATTGTTGACTCGGTTTTAGGTTACTCGATATTGTTACTCCCAGATCGGTTTCTCTGTTTACATTCTTAAGCTGAGTGCCATTCATCGAATAGTTTGCTTTCTCATTTAGGTATCCGATATGTAGTACTTTACATTTATCCGCATTGAAACTCATTTGCCAAATTTGGTCCCAACATGACAATTTATCTAGATTGTGTTGCATATCGTCAACTTGTTCTTTTGAGAGTACGCTATTTGCAATTTTTGTATCGTCAGCAAATTTTGAGATTGTACAGGTGAGACCCTCATCTATGTCGTTGATGTAAATTAGAAAGAGAATTGGTCCTAGTACCGATCCCTGGGGTACCCCGCTACTTACATTGGTCCATTTTGATGCCTTACCGTTTATGACTACTCTTTGCTTTCTGTCGCTGAGCCAATTTTCTATCCATTTCAACACACCGTCTTGTATTCCATGCGCTTTTAGTTTTAGCAGTAAACGTTTGTGGGGAACTTTGTCAAAGGCCTTTTGAAAATCAAGGTATATAATATCTACAGCTTTACTCTCATCGTAGAGGTTGAGGATATCGTGGAAGAAGTCTAAGAGGTTTGTTAAACAGGAACGTTTTTTACGAAAGCCGTGTTGAGTATCTTTAAGTATGTTATTTTCCTCTAAGTGATTTACGAGTCTGTCTCGTATGACCGTTTCTAGCATTTTACATACAACTGAGGTTAAGCTAATTGGACGATAGTTACTGGATAGGGATTTGCTGCCTTTTTTTAATATCGGTGTTTTTGAATATCGGTAGAGAGAGAGAGAGAGAGAGAGAGAGAGAGAGAGAGAGAGAGAGAGAGAGAGAGAGAGAGAATGAGTGAGTGAAAGAGAATAAAATGAGTATATGTGTGTGAGAAAGCGTTTGTATAGTGGAGTGAATAATGCTAGTGTGTGTGTGTGTGTGTGTGTGTGTGTGTGTGAACTTATCAGATCTAGCGTTACCGTCATGACCATATATCAGTATTTTACCCAAACTTTCCTAGACTAAACTCGCTCTCTCTCTCATATTCTTCTTTGCTATCCTTTCCTTCCACTTTTCCTTACGAACGGGTTTGCTAGCTCTACTAGAATCAAATCCTGACCATCTCGCCGGGATGGTAAGGTCTGTGTGGCCAGTGTATCTATGTAAACAAAATTATCTCTCTCTCTCTCACTCAGTATTGTTTGCTATCCTTTCTTTCCACTTTCCCTTACGATCGAGTTTGCTATACTCCGACTCTGTATATGCCTACTCCCTAGAATGGACAATCAATTTTTCTCCAAGATGGTAAGTATTCCTTGTAACTCCCAGCAACTCTCTCACCTGCCTCGGAACCTCACCTGGTCAGCTCATTGTTTGGGACGCATCATAATTCTAGATCTGCCTTTCTCCATAAAAGGGGGATTTTCTGGACCCCTTTCTCCCTCATATTTAGCCCAATTACCTCTGAGATATTAATACGTTTGTCCAATTAGTTTGGCGATTTTAAGACCTTTCGTCCTATTATTTTTTTCAATATTAAGACCTTTTGTGCCATTTCGGGGTAGATATTTTCCATCAGTTTTGAGATAAGAGGAATATGATAATCCGTGGGAAAAGTATTGTAAAACTGTCCCAAGAGAACTGAAGGAAGTAAAGGCGATGGACAGTTTGAGAAAGTGGTGTAGTACAAATATTGGATGGACATTTACAGGAAAGTATGACATATGGTAAAAGGTATATGGGTAGGATAAAGTAGAATAGAATAAAGGGCATGATAAAGGACTGTGCCATTTTCTCTTATACCCCCACCCCCTTTCTAAGGCAATAAGTAAAACCTTCCCGCGCGCGCCAAAATCATGCAAGCACGTGATGTCTGTCAGCTGGTGTTTGTTTACATTTTCCTAAACCACGTGGGTTGGGGAGGAGGGGAGGTAGGTGAGTAATGGTGGTGTTGTTGTGGTGGTGGTGATGGTGCAGTCTAGTGTTGCTTGTCTAGTAGCTGTTGTGGTGAGCTTTCTACTAAAATTATGATTATGATGACGGTAGTGAGGTGATGATGAATATGATGATTATGGTGATGGTGGTGAGGGGATGATTATGATGACGGTGGTGAGGTGATGATGAATATGATGATTATGGTGATGGTGGTGAGGGGATGATTATGACGACGGCGGTGAGGTGATGAATATGATGATTATGATGACGGTGGTGAGGTGATGATGAATATGATGATTATGGTGATGGTGGTGAGGGGATGATTATGACGACGGCGGTGAGGTGATGAATATGATGATTATGATGACGGTGGTGAGGTGATGATGAATATGATGATTATGGTGATGGTGGTGAGGGGATGATTATGATGACGGCGGTGAGTTGATGAATATGATGATTATGATGACGGTGGTGAGGGGATGATGAATATGATGATTATGATGACGGTGGTGAGGGGATGATTATGATGACGGCGGTGAGGTGATGAATATGATGTTTTATGATGACGGTGGTGAGGGGATGATGAATATGATGACGGTGGTGAGGATATGATGATTATGATGACGGTGGTGAGGGGATGATGAATATGATGATTATGGTGATGGTGGTGAGGGGATGATTATGATGACGGCGGTGAAGTGATGAATATGATGATTATGATGACGGTGGTGAGGGGATGATGAATATGATGATTATGGTGATGGTGGTGAGGGGATGATTATGATGACGGCGGTGAAGTGATGAATATGATGATTATGATGACGGTGGTGAGGGGATTATGAATATGATGACGGTGGTGAGGGGATGATGAATATGATGATTATGATGACGGTGGTGAGGGGATGATTATGATGACGGCGGTGAAGTGATGAATATGATGATTATGATGACGGTGGTGAGGGGATGATGATTATGGTGACGGTGGTGAGGGAATGCTGAATATGATGATTATGATGACGTTGATAAAGAAGATGACATTTTTATGGTGGGCATGAGAGGGGGGGGGGGGGGGGGGTTTGAAGGGCAGAGAGGAAGAGACCCCTTCCTAATCTGAACAACGTCGTCTAATAATAGCTAGAACACGGAAAAGAAATGCGTATCGGATCATCTACCAAGAAATGCGTATCGGATCATCTACCAAGAAATGCGTATCGGATCATCTACCAAGAAATGCGTATCGGATCATCTACCAAGAAATGCGTATCGGATCATCTACCAAGAAATGCGTATCGGATCATCTACCAAGGGTTTAAAAAGCTGTTTAGTCTTTTGCACACTTTCTACATACCGGTACTGGTTTTAGAAATTCAGGTAACTCTTCAACATCTTCGTTATAATTATGGTGATTATTATAATTATCAGAGACGGTAAGGGGGGAGGAGGAGACAGTGGATAGTAGTATAAGCAGTGTGTGTGTGTGTGTGTGTGTGTGTGTGTGTGTGTGAGAGAGAGAGAGAGAGAGAGAGAATATGTGTGAGTGTGTGTGTGATAGTGCATAGACAAGAAAATATAGGATAATATTAAAAGAAAAACAATATATATAATAAATATAGAATAAAGGATAGAAGAAGAAGACCAAAAAGAAGTAATAATAATAATAATAATAATAAGAAGAACAATAAAAGTAAAAAGAAGAAGAAGAAAGAAGAGGAAGAACAAGAAGACATAATAGAAAAAAGGCTATTGGAAAATGAAGAAGATACAAAAGAAAAAGACAATTCGAAGAAGAAGAAACAAAGGAAGTGGGAAAGTGAAAGTATGAAACAAACTAATCTGGAACGTAAACAAAAACAGCTGAGGGAGAGATGCCAGGTACGATACGAGGCAATGTAGAAAGGAAACCAACCAACAACAGATCGGATACCACAGCCTCTAACCCGCTCGTAAGAATGCCTGGAGCCCCCATGCCTTTATTTATGCTATTGTTGCAGCTATCTGGAGGGATTTATGCTATTGTTGCAGCTATCTGGAGGGATTTATGCTATTGTTGCAGCTATCTGGAGGGATTTATGCTATTGTTGCAGCTATCTGGAGGGATTTATGCTATTGTTGCAGCTATCTGGAGGGATTTATGCTATTGTTGCAGCTATCTGGAGGGATATATGCTATTGTTGCAGCTATCTGGAGGGATTTATGCTATTGTTGCAGCTATCTGGAGGGATTTATGCTATTGTTGCAGCTATCTGGAGGGATTTATGCTATTGTTGGCAGCTATCTGGAGGGATTTATGCTATTGTTGCAGCTATCTGGAGGGATTTATGCTATTGTTGCAGCTATCTGGAGGGATTTATGCTATTGTTGCAGCTATCTGGAGGGATTTATGCTATTGTTGCAGCTATCTGGAGGGATTTTTGGATAGAACTTACTTTCCAATAATTAGTATATATATAGTTTTGTAGTTGATGTATAGAATATTATATTAATTAATTCGTTTCCATATATTTAACTCCAAAATTTCAAATATATGAAGTTCACGAATATTTATGAGTGCGCTAGAGACTAATAGGGTGCTAAGCAAAGTATATACTGTAATAGGGTGATAAGCAAAGTATATACTGTAATAGGGTGATAAGCAAAGTATATACTGTAATAGGGTGATAAGCAAAGTATATACTGTAATAGGGTGATAAGCAAAGTATATACTGTAATAGGGTGCTAAGCAAAGTATATACTGTAATAGGGTGATAAGCAAAGTATATACTGTAATAGGGTGATAAGCAAAGTATATACTGTAATAGGGTGCTAAGCAAAGTATATACTGTAATAGGGTGCTAAGCAAAGTATATACTGTAATAGGGTGATAAGCAAAGTATATACTGTAATAGGGTGCTAAGCAAAGTATATACTGTAATAGGGTGCTAAGCAAGTATATACTGTAATAGGGTGATAAGCAAAGTATATACTGTAATAGGGTGCTAAGCAAAGTATATACTGTATAGGGTGATAAGCAAAGTATATACCTGTAATAGGGTGCTAAGCAAAGTATATACTGTAATAGGGTGCTAAGCAAAGTATATACTGTAATAGGGTGATAAGCAAAGTATATACTGTAATAGGGTGCTAAGCAAAGTATATACTGTAATAGGGTGATAAGCAAAGTATATACTGTAATAGGGTGCTAAGCAAAGTATATACTGTAATAGGGTGATAAGCAAAGTATATACTGTAATAGGGTGCTAAGCAAAGTATATACTGTAATAGGGTGCTAAGCAAAGTATATACTGTAATAGGGTGCTAAGCAAAGTATATACTGTAATAGGGTGATAAGCAAAGTATATACTGTAATAGGGTGCTAAGCAAAGTATATACTGTAATAGGGTGATAAGTAAAGTATATACTGTAATAGGGTGCTAAGCAAAGTATATACTGTAATAGGGTGCTAAGCAAAGTATATACTGTAATAGGGTGCTAAGCAAAGTATATACTGTAATAGGGTGCTAAGCAAAGTATATACTGTAATAGGGTGCTAAGCAAAGTATATACTGTAATAGGGTGCTAAGCAAAGTATATACTGTAATAGGGTGATAAGCAAAGTATATACTGTAATTTGGTGCTAAGAGGGTATCACACGAGAGAGAGAGAGAGAGAGAGAGAGAGAATACAGAGAATATATTGCAAAACAAGTGGACTTGACCTTGAACATGAACAAAAAATCAAGTTCATCACAAACATTCAATTAATTTAAGAAGAACACCGAGAATATAAAAAGTGGACAAGAAGGTCACCCAGGCACAGAACTATCATTTGGTAATACGAGATACAACAAAATAATAATAATTTCTCCCAAACAGCGTATAGTGTATACTGACCTCCGAAGTGTAACTGGATATTGGCATGCAAGAAGTGCAGTAGAATTGTTAAATTATTATCAAACTGGACTGAAGCGTGTCAGTGTGTTTGTGTGTCTGTGTGAAGTAAATACAAAATGAATACTACTACTAATAATAATATTTATAATAATAATAATAATAATAATAATAGTAATAATGCTAATAATAACAAGAATCATATTGAATGTCACATACACACACATATGATCACGAACACACACACGCCAATAACAGACACATACCCCACGCAGAAACCCCCCCCCCCCCCCACACACACACACATACACACACCAGCCACTCATTCACACCCACACACTCACCCACCCATTCACACGCAGACAGTTACATAAACCCAGAGGGAAAAAGCATAATAATAATAATATTTGTCAGACATCAGCTGGTTTCTACATTTCACCTTATGCCACTTTCACTCTTACTCACACGTCACGGTTCAATCACATGGTCAGTTATCGGATATGTATGTATGTATGTATGTATGTATGTATGTTTGTACTCAGGCACATACCCTATAGCTGGAGGTGGCCGACTCGAAACAGAGCCTGAACAGAAACAACAACACTAAACACATTATATAAATCTCACATATATCTAGGTCGCCCAGAAGACCCAGAGACCAAGGACCATGAGTGGGCCCCCAACAAAAGATACCCAGGTCCCAGATCTCCAGACGTTCTGTTCACAGCAGGCAGACATGCAGTGGAACCACACTATAGTGCCCGCCCACATTACTTCCAGGCGGGGCTCTTCGTGTATTTACCAGCTCCCCGGGCCAGGCGCCAAACGGACTATTATCTAGTCCAACTAGCGCCCGACCCCCACTCCCTAAGACCGCACTATCACTCATCTATTATCTAGTCCAACTTGCGCCCGACCCCCACTCCCTAAGACCGCACTATCACTCATCTATTATCTAGTCCAACTTGCGCCCGACCCCCACTCCCTAAGACCGCACTATCACTCATCTATTATCTAGTCCAACTTGCGCCCGACCCCCACTCCCTAAGACCGCACTATCACTCATCTATTATCTAGTCCAACTAGCGCCCGACCCCCACTCCCTAAGACCGCACTATCACTCATCTATTATCTAGTCCAACTTGCGCCCGACCTCCACTCCCTAAGACCGCACTATCACTCATCTATTCACAAGCATTCGGGGAGGTGTGGTGGAGTGATCTTGCCACTGAACTGGTAATCCAATGGGCCTGTGTTCGAATCCCGAAATGTCAATAGGAAGATATTATTGGGATGGAAGTTGTGCTGTACCTAGTAGCAATGCATTATGTTCTTTTATCTTCACTTTAATTCTGAAAATGTGTATGGAAATTGATATCCCTTTCAATTAAATACCACATTAAATTCCTCTATGCTTTAGGCAAACTAAGTGATGCGAGAGGAGCCTGCATAGAGATCACACTAAACAGCTAGAAAGGCACTATCAAGTACTCCATCAACGCCTTGTGAAAGTAGAGGATATGACTGAGAATGTTAAGGGGAGATATCCACTTGAGGGATTTTTTTCTTGACCCCTTTCTCCCTCATGCTTAGCCCCATTGTTTTTTCTAATTTTAAGACGTTTGCCCCATTATTTGACGATTTTAAGGACTTTCAACCCATTTCTGTCAATTTTAAGATCTTTCGTGCCATTTAGGTGTCGATTTTATCCTGGCGAGCGATAGCGAGCCTGTAATTTAAGAAGAACCGGCTTTCAGCCGGGACATTTTTCTACCGAAAAATGTACAAATTTATCTTGAAAGGGAGTCAAGGGGGTGTAATTTCAAGCTTGATGGAAGTCTGAGAAACACACTAAAAACCTCCCCTTAAGAAAGACGCCGTTAAAGATGGTTTGATCAGCTGGAACGTATGGAGATAGAGTTTTTATGACTAAGGCAATGATATGGACAGTTCAAATAAGTTATCTATCAAGTACGTACCTACATGGGAATTACACTTAAGGGGAGGTATGTCGTTTTTCTAGACCCCCTTCTCCCTCATGCTTATCCCCATTAGTTTTGAGATTTTAAGACGTTTGCCCAATTAGTTAGTCGATTTTAAGACCTTTCGCCCCATTTCTTAATCAATATTAAGACCTTTCGTGCCCTTTAGGTGTCGATTTGTTTTCCTGGCGAGCGATAGCAAGCCTGTAATTGTGGAGGAACCGACCTTTATGACAAAATCGACCAACAAAAATTGCCCTTTCCCTTTAAGGGGAGGTGTTTAGTGTGTTTCTTAAGGGGAGGTTATTAGTGTGTTTCCCTTAAGGGGAGGTTATTAGTGTGTTTCCCTTAAGGGGAGGTTATTAGTGTGTTTCCCTTAAGGGGAGGTTATTAGTGTGTTTCCCTTTAAGGGGAGGTTATTAGTGTGTTTCCCTTTAAGGGGAGGTTATTAGTGTGTTTCCCTTAAGGGGAGGTTATTAGTGTGTTTCCCTTAAGGGGAGGTTATTAGTGTGTTTCTTAAGGGGAGGTTATTAGTGTGTTTCTTAAGGGGAGGTTATTAGTGTGTTTCCCTTAAGGGGAGGTTATTAGTGTGTTTCCCTTAAGGGGAGGTTATTAGTGTGTTTCCCTTAAGGGGAGGTTATTAGTGTGTTTCCCTTAAGGGGAGGTTATTAGTGTGTTTCCCTTAAGGGGAGGTTATTAGTGTGTTTCTTAAGGGGAGGTTATTAGTGTGTTTCTCTTAAGGGGAGGTTATTAGTGTGTTTCCCTTAAGGGGAGGTTATTAGTGTGTTTCCCTTAAGGGGAGGTTATTAGTGTGTTTCCCTTAAGGGGAGGTGTTTAGTGTGTTTCCTTTAAGGGGAGGTTATTAGTGTGTTTCTTAAGGGGAGGTTATTAGTGTGTTTCCCTTAAGGGGAGGTTATTAGTGTGTTTCTTAAGGGGAGGTGTTTAGTGTGTTTCTTAAGGGGAGGTGTTTAGTGTGTTTCTTAAGGGGAGGTGTTTAGTGTGTTTCTTAGACTTAAGGGGAGGTGTTTAGTGTGTTTCTTAGACTTAAGGGGAGGTGTTTAGTGTGTTTCTTAAGGGGAGGTTATTAGTGTGTTTCCCTTAAGGGGAGGTGTTTAGTGTGTTTCTTAAGGGGAGGTTATTAGTGTGTTTCCCTTAAGGGGAGGTTATTAGTGTGTTTCTTAAGGGGAGGTGTTTAGTGTGTTTCTTAAGGGGAGGTTATTAGTGTGTTTCCTTTAAGGGGAGGTTATTAGTGTGTTTCTTAAGGGGAGGTTATTAGTGTGTTTCCCTTAAGGGGAGGTTATTAGTGTGTTTCCCTTAAGGGGAGGTTATTAGTGTGTTTCCCTTAAGGGGAGGTTATTAGTGTGTTTCCCTTAAGGGGAGGTTATTAGTGTGTTTCTTAAGGGGAGGTTATTAGTGTGTTTCCCTTAAGGGGAGGTGTTTAGTGTGTTTCCCTTAAGGGGAGGTTATTAGTGTGTTTTTAGTGTGTTTCTTAAGGGGAGGTTATTAGTGTGTTTCCCTTAAGGGGAGGTTATTAGTGTGTTTTTAGTGTGTTTCTTAAGGGGAGGTTATTAGTGTGTTTCCCTTAAGGGGAGGTTATTAGTGTGTTTCTTAAGGGGAGGTTATTAGTGTGTTTCTTAAGGGGAGGTTTTTAGTGTGTTTCTTAAGGGGAGGTGTTTAGTGTGTTTCCCTTAAGGGGAGGTTATTAGTGTGTTTTTAGTGTGTTTCTTAAGGGGAGGTTATTAGTGTGTTTCCCTTAAGGGGAGGTTATTAGTGTGTTTTTAGTGTGTTTCTTAAGGGGAGGTTATTAGTGTGTTTCCCTTAAGGGGAGGTTATTAGTGTGTTTTTAGTGTGTTTCTTAAGGGGAGGTTTTTAGTGTGTTTCTCAGACTTCCATCAAGCTTGAAATTACACCCCCTTGACTCCCTTTCAAGATAAATTTGTACATTTTTCGGTAGAAAAATGTCCCGGCTGAAAGCCGGTTCTTCTTAAATTACAGGCTCGCTATCGCTCGCTCGCCCGGAGAAAATCGACACCTAATGGCACGAAAGGTCTTAAAATTGACAGAAATGGGTTGAAAGTCCTTAAAATCGTCAAAATAATGGGGCAAACGTCTTAAAATTAGAAAAACAATGGGGCTAAGCATGAGGGAGAAAGGGGTCAAGAAAAAAATCCCTCAAGTGGAAATCTCCCCTTAATATATATAGAAAACAAAATCTGTATATAATGTACTCAATTAAATATGACCCCAAAAATACTCCAAATATTAGATTGAAAGTAGTTGGTGGAACGAATTGGAGAGAGAGAGATTGGGCCAAGAAATTGAGATGGATGAACTTCTAGATGGGAAAAACTAAACTGAGAATCATGTGGAAGAAAGTGAAATACAAGCTTGGGAGTTTGCTGTGTCATATTCGTCCTTAAGGGGATTATGATTGTTATAAATATGAGAGAGAGAGAGAGAGAGAGAGAGAGAGAGAGAGAGAGAGAGAGAGAGAGAGAGAGAGAGAGAGAGAGAGAGAGAGAGAGAGAGAGAGAGAGAGAGAGAGAGAGAGAGAGAGAGAGAGAGACTTTCTTATTTACTTTCTGCCTCTCTCTTTCTCCCTTCTCTCTTTTTAATTTCAACGTTTGACATTTATAATGCTTTGTTTCTTATTATAAAGATGTAACATGGTAATCACAATTCCTCTCTCTCTCTCTCTCTCTTCACCCCACCACTAACTATGATGGACGGTAGTTGAAGTATCTTTAGTATTGTAATGTTACCTCCGTACCTGTGTGTGTGTGTGTGTGTGTGTGTGTGTGTGTGTGTGTGTGTGTGTGTGTGTGTGTTTAATTAACTGCCAATTCAACCGTTATTTTATAATAGTTAGTTGTAATTAACCGGTAGCAAGAATTTAATTACCCACACTTTAGATCTATAAAGAAGCTATCAATATAACACCTATAAGTATCCAAATTTCCTCGCTCCCTCTTCATATATATATATATATATGAACAGTAGGACCAGGGTTATGAAAAACATCTTGGTATTTTTTTATTTTTGTTTTCAATTAACCGTTTCGGACTCAGCGTCCATCATCTGGTTTAAAAACAGAAGTTAACTCAATATTTACAAACATGTAGGCAATAATGAAATGACTGGCAAAATTCCGAGTTCACTAGGATGCACAGACAAAAAAGGGGAACAACTACCAAATTAAATAGTATCAAAGGTGCAAGTACAGCGATTTATATATATATATACAAAACAAAATAAAGTCACCGAAGTTACCTAGACTTAAATGGTTTAAATAGAACGGTAAAGAGGGACAGAACTAATGATTAAGGGGAGGTATTTAGTTTGTTCCCTAGACCTCCATCAAGCTTAAAATTACACCCCCTTGAGTCCCTTTCAAGATAAATTTGTACATTTTTCGGTAGAAAAATGTCCCGGCCGAAGGCCGGTTCCTCTTAAATTACAGGCTCGCTATCGCTCGCCAGGATAAAATTGACACCTGAATGGCACGAAAGGTCTTAATATGGGGTGAAAGTACTTAAAATCGCTAAACTAATGGAGCAAACGTTTTATAATATCAAAAGCAATGGGGCTAAACATGAGGGAGAAAGGGGTAAAACAAAAAAATCCCTCAAGTGGAGATCTCCCCTTAAACAAAACATAACATTCTAAGGGCGTCAGAACAATAATTTCAACCCAAAACATTAAATCAATAAGGCTAGTGACTTAAAACTAAAGTAATAGTAACCCCAAGACAAGAAAATCCTAAAAGCAAAGAAAGGGGACAGATGTTTCGTTACCACTTATAATAATAATAATAATAATAATAATAATAATAATAATAATAATAATATTATTAATTCAGTTAGCAATTTACAGAGTTGGTACCACATAGTTTGTTACAAATATGACATGTACCAGCCTTGCATAATTCCAACTAAGGATAGCCCAATAAGGCCGTTAGGCGTATTTCCATTGGGGTCCTTGTGGGATTAGGTTAGCTGGGGAAATGGGGAGGATAAAGAAATAGATACTTTAGAGAAAGTATTTCTAGGGGGTTATTTTAAGATACCTTACATCCTATAGTAAAGTATAGGACGTACCACTGCTTGGTGAATGCTTTCCAGAATGAATAGGTCCGCATCGCTACCGCTACTGTCTAAGACTGAAAAGTATCCTTATTTATAGGGTGGTCATGACTGAAAGTATGGTCCCGAATCGCCGAGTGAACAGGCTTTGACAGTGGAAAATCAGTTCTCACTGATACACCTAAATGTTCCGAAATCCTGGTTCTCAAATGTCTCTTTGTCTTACCGATATATGAAGCCTTACAGCTATCACACGTGTAATGATAAATGACAGAAGAGGCAAGGTCCCCAGGAATCTTTATATCTAAACAAAACTACTTATTGAACAGCTGGATTTTAAAATAATTCTGATTTTAATTCTAATTATGTTTTTTGTTTTAGATATAAAGATAGGATTCCTATTTATGTTTGTAGATATTAGGGGTTGCGAGCGTCTTAAATCTCTATAAACCCCTCAAATGATTGCTGACACGCCGGTACCTCTAAAGTTTTCACCTACTACTGGCGAGCTTTAGAGTATAAGAAAGTTGGATCCTTAGACATCGATATTAAACAGGAATGCAACCATATTATGGCTAGTAATACTGCTAAATGAAGACGTTTACACCTCCAACACGAAAGTGGTCAATAAGTATCATTCTATTTATATACAAGGATTTGACACTGTATATATAGTTTACATTTTATTATATTGATTTATGTGGGTTTTTTTTTGGTTTTTGTTATGAGGTATGGAGTCACTTCATGATGGTTTTAATCCTTCCATTAGTACTCAAGGAGCTGACAATGTATATAACTGTTTTCATGTAATTTACCTCTTTTTATAGAGATTCGGGCCTCCTGTGAGTGCCGTAAGACTCTATAAACCCCTCTAATGTTTACTCTCACCCCGGTAGCTCTTTCTTCCCTTCCCTTTTATCTCCCCAGTAAATTAGACAGCGGCGACCAGTGATAGACGGGAGATACCAACACTATTACGGGGTTTCATTTGCTGGTTATAAGCCTTCCATTTTTACATAAGGATTTGACAATGTATATATATTCTTTATTATATATATATATTCATTGATTGATTGCTTGTATTTGTTATTATATTAATTATTATTGGTATTTTTATTATTATTTTTTATTTTTTTTATATAGCTTAGGGATTGTCAATTTTAAGGGAGCCCAAATCGCTTTCTCTTCCTCTCTCTTTGGCTTGTATCCATCCGGCCCCATTCAGCCTACTGCTTTAAGACGTTTACCCCCATCCAAGTGTCAATATTTTCCTGGCGAGCGGTAGCGAGCCAGCATATATATATATATTTTGTTTTGACAGCAACTAAATGTGTACATTTTTCGATAGAAAAATTTCTCCGGCGAAGCCGGATTTCTCCATACAATGCTGGCTCGCTATCGCTCGTCAGGGCGAAATCGACACCTGGATGCGGATAAACTTCTTAAAATAGTTGGCTGAATGGGGCCCAATGGATACAAGCCAGGGAAAGAGAGAAAAGGAGAGAAAGCTAAAAAAAAAAACGGTGACCTAACCTAACCTAACCTACCTATCCTAAAGTGTTTAAACTTTAAAATAGGCCTAGGGGGCCTAAATATAGGTCAAAATTAAAAAAAAATATACCGTTGAATCCGCAACGGCGAGACGAATCCAAATATGTAATAATATTGACAAGTAAAAATTCGACCAAAATCACCGATTTGCCTGGGCAAAAACCCAAGGTTTTTTGAGATTTTTTTTTTCGATTCTGGGCGAATGGCTGGGCGGAAATGAAATCTAAGACCATGTCTAGAAGCAGCTCGGCAAGAAAAATCGAATGGCACCAAGTATAATTCCCTAGGACTTATAGTTTGGGCTACAGAGGACTTTTAAAGTCCAAAAAACGGTCCCCTGGGCCCTCCAGGAAGCCCCGTCAAAATCTAAATCCTAAACTAATGGTCCGATTTTAATTCTGTTTGCACCATTCGATTCAGCTTGCCAAAGTGTACTTATTGTATAAATTTAAACAAAATCGGTTCATAAATAACTCGTCTATGGAATTTTTAAACTTTAAAATAAGACGAGGGGCTAAAAAAGGCTATACGTGTTTTATGGGGGGGCGGGATGGGGGGCGGAGCTGGGAGGGGGGGAAGGGAAGGAGGGGGGTGGGGGGGGTAGGGAGGGGGTGGTGGGGGGGGGGTGGGGGGCGGGAGGGGGCAGGGGTGAAGGGAAGGAAGGAGGGTAGGGAGGGGAGGGGAGGGGGGGAGGGTGGTAGCCGGGGTTAGGGGGAGGCGGGGAGTTAGGTGTGGTAGGGTGGTAGGGGGGCCCGTTGTTGGTTAACTCCCCCCCCCCCCCCCCCCCCCCCACCCACACCCTCCTTCCTTCCCCGCACCCCCTGCTCCCTCCCGCCCCCTACCCCCTCCCTACCACCCCCTCCCTCCCACCCCTACCCCCTTCCTTCCCTCCCGCCCCCCCCATAAAAAACGTTGCTAACGCAACGTTAGTTTTATAGCCTTTGCCCACCCGCCACCACCACCACCCCTCGAAATTTCGTTGGCTATGTTAAAAAAATAGTGAAATATTGTGTTGTTGGCAACTGGTTTGTAGCCTGATTTTTACAAATGTGGCCAGCATTCTTACAAATGGAGCTATAGACATTTTAAAATATACTTTTTAGATGTATTTTGGCCTGCTGAGTCCAAAGTTAATTTGAGTTAATTTGAGTTAATCTGAGTTAATTTGAAGTACCCACCCTACCTAACCTAACTTAACCTAACCTAACCTCGCCTAAACCTCACCTAACCTAACCTAACCTCGCCTAAACCTCACCTAACCTAACCTCGCCTAAACCTCACCTAACCTCGCCTAAACCTCACCTAACCTAACCTAGCCTAAACCTCACCTAACCTAACCTAGCTCGCCTAAACCTCACCTAACCTAACCTAACCTCGCCTAAACCTCACCTAACCTAACCTAACCTCGCCTAAACCTCACCTAACCTAACCTAACCTCGCCTAAACCTCACCTAACCTAACCTAACCTCGCCTAAACCTCACCTAACCTAACCTAACCTAACCTCGCCTAAACCTCACCTAACCTAACCTAACCTCGCCTAAACTAACCTAACCTCGCCTAAACCTCACCTAACCTAACCTAACCTAACCTAACCTAACCTCACCTAACCTAACCAAACCTCGCCTAAACCTCACCTAACCTAACCTAACCTCGCCTAAACCTCACCTAACCTAACCTAACCTCGCCTAAACCTCACCTAACCTAACCTAACCTCGCTAAACCTCACCTAACCTAACCTAACCTCGCCTAAACCTCACCTAACCTAACCTAACCTCGCCTAAACCTCACCTAACCTAACCTAACCTCGCCTAAACCTCACCTAACCTAACCTAACTCGCCTAAACCTCACCTAACCTAACCTAACCTCGCCTAAACCTCACCTAACCTAACCTAACCTCGCCTAAACCTCACCTAACCTAACCTAACCTCGCCTAAACCTCACCTAACCTAACCTCGCCTAAACCTCACCTAACCTAACCTAACCTCGCCTAACCTAACCTAAACCTCACCAAAACCTAACCTAACCTCGCCTAAACCTCACCTAACCTAACCTAACCTCGCCTAAACCTCACCTAACCTAACCTAACCTCGCCTAACCTAACCTAACCTCGCCTAAACCTCACCTAACCTAACCTAACCTCGCCTAAACCTCACCTAACCTAACCTAACCTCGCCTAAACCTCACCTAACCTAACCTAACCTCGCCTAAACCTCACCTAACCTAACCTAACCTCGCCTAAACCTCACCTAACCTAACCTAACCTCGCCTAAACCTCACCTAGCCTAAACCTCACCTAACCTAACCTAACCTCGCCTAAACCTCACCTAACTGAACCTAACCTTGCCTAAACCTCACCTAACCTAACCTAACCTCGCCTAAACCCTCACCTAACCTAACCTAACCTCGCCTAAACCTCACCTAACCTAACCTAACCTCGCCTAAACCTCACCTAACCTAACCTAACCTCGCCTAAACCTCATGAACTATATCATCCCCTCGAATGTATGCCCACACCCCGGTACCTCTTTCTGCCCTTCCCTTATCTCCGTGGTATATTAGACAGCGGCAGATCCCTGATAGGCGGGAGCATAGTGGGAGATACTATAATGGTGTTGGGATCCGGTCTGATGGCTACCGGGTGTAGGGCGCTGTTTTCATCCCTTAAGGGGGGTCACCGGCTGTTTTGATCTTTCTCTCCTTTTCTCTCTCTTTCCATGGCTTGTATCCATTCGGCCCCATTCAGCCAACTGTTTTAAGACGTTTATCCCCATCCAGGTGTCGATTTTTCCCTGGCGAGCGATAGCGAGCCAGCATTGTATGGAGAAATCCGGCCTCGCCGGAGAAACTTTTCTATCGAAAAATTTACAAATTTAGCTTGCTGTCAAATCAAAAAATATAACGCTGGCTCACTACCGCTCGCCAGGAAAATATTGACACCTAGATGGGGGTAAACGTCTTAAAACAGTAGGCTAAATGGAGCCGAATGGATACAAACCAAAGAGAGAGGGAGAGAAAGAGCAAAAAAGCGAGGTGGGCTCCCTTAACGCCAGATTGGGTACACACAGACGCACATGTTGACGCCAGATTGGGTACACACAGACGCACATATTGACGCCAGATTGGGTACACACAGACGCACATATTGATGCCAGATTGGGTACACACAGACGCACATATTGACGCCAGATTGGGTACACACAGACGCACATGTTGACGCCAGATTGGGTACACACAGACGCACATGTTGACGCCAGATTGGGTACACACAGACGCACATATTGACGCCAGATTGGGTACACACAGACGCACATAGTCACTTTATATACTCTTTATTGAAAACCAATTTCTATCAAAAAAATCAATTCAGATAGTTGTAACTGCATAAAGGAAAACATAGGGGTCCACGAATTCTAATGAGTGGGCCAGAAACTATGGTATCCGAGTGTACAAACACAAACTTGTGTACACACAGATGCCCAAATATACACATACAATACACACGCAGACACACATTTGCTCAAGCCCTTTTTTCAGTAACACAGGATAGAGGCCAAGATTTCTGGCCTAGTTATTATTATTATTATTATTATTATTATTATTATTATTATTATTATTGTTGTTATTATTATTATTATTATTATTATTATTATTATTATTATTATTATTTTATTATTATTATTATTATTATTAGTTGTTGTTATTGTTATTATTATTATTATTATTATTATTATTATTATTATTATTGTCATCAGATACTACATGTGAGCCGTAGGGAGACTATATACCCCGAAGGATCTCAGTGGGGGGGAGGGGGGGGGGGGGGGGCACAAATAGCCAGGAAGATATGACTAGCTAACTAAAAGGGCGTTAACCCTCGTCTTGAACACCTGGGAACTCTCCTCATTCACTACTTCATTAGGGAGAGTATTCCAGAATTTTTTGATTGATGGGATAAAACATCTTGAATAATGTGACGTGTTACAATGAACACGAGCCAAAGTCCTGATTATTATTTAATTCCAAGGAATATCTAGTCACACGAACAGGCCGAAAAGGTGGTGGAATTTTAGAATGTAATGGATGATCAGCATTAAGGGGAGATTTCCACTTGAGGGAGTTTTTTCTTGACTCCTTTCTCCCTCATATTTAGTCCCATTGCTTTTCTAATTTTAAGACGTTCGCCCCATTATTTTGACGAATTTAAGAACTTTCGACCCATTTCTGTCAATTTTAAGAACTTTCGTGCCATTTAGGTGTCGATTTTATCCTGGCGAGCGATAGCGAGCCTGTAATTTAAGAGGAACCGGCTTTCAGCCGGGACATTTTTCTACCGAAAAATGTACAAATTTATCTTGAAAGGGGCTCAAGGGGGTGTCATTTTAAGCTTGATGAAAACGTAGGGAACAAACTAAATACCTCCCCTTAAGATATATCTTATGAAATAGAGTCAAAGACCCAACAAGGCGACGATGTTCAAGGTTAACAGAGTAAAAACAGTTCCGAACAATAGCATCACTTAAAATACATCGTTTTGCATTTACGTTAGTTATAATGAATAGACTATAGCCTGGCAACTTATAACAATAAATGGATGTAAATTCAGCCACATAAATAAATATGCCATCCCTTCTAGTTCTTAACCCTTTGAAGAATATGACGCATTTTGACAGTTTATTCTGGCGATCATATTATACAATTTTCGGAGGATCTGTGGGAATTATAAGACTATCTCAATTAACCCTCTGACTTCCATATACCCTTCCTAATATGAATAAAATCGTCTAATAATAGCCAGAAAACAGAACAGAAACGCGTCACCCTATCTTTCAAGGATTAACAGTCATATACGGTAAACAATCACATACAATGTCAACGGAAAAAATGTACTCATCGAAAATGTATTAAACGCGGTTTCACTTGAGCATCTTTCCCGGCAAATATTCGGGTTGAAAGCTTCTGAATAACATTTGCATAAGAATTCCGCCCCCTAAGATGATATACCTTCAGGATCGTCGCCCACAACAGTGCATACGGAAATATCAGTGGGATAATGCTGTTGATCAATATATAATTATTTAATATATACAGTACATATATATATATATATACCGGTATATATATATATATATATATATATATATATATATATATATATATATATATATATATATATATATATATATATATATATATATATATATATATATATATATATACATCATATATATATACAGTATATCATTTGAATGATGAACTCAGACATACAGTGAGAAATATTGAAAAAACAAGTAAAAAGTTAGAAAAAACAAATATGCCTTGGTCTTTCATAAATGTTGCCTCAATGAAAACATACTGCCTACTTATACAAATATATATACCGGTATATAGATCATTTACTGAATGGCAAATATTGAAAAGACATCGAAATAAAGAAATATCGAATACTGAAACAGCATTGATTCAACCTCCTCATAGTCGCCTCCATAGTTCGGCAATATCTCTCCTTCTTATCACATTATAAATTCATGGTCTTGAAAGGTAAATGAGGTGTTGATTTTGCGTGTAAGGGATAGATTAGATCGCGTAGCATGCTAGTGAATTTTCGTACGATGATGAAAAGTATTGGCTGATAAATTGAGAATTATTTGAGCTAAGTAAATGTGTGAATTTCTGAAGGATAAACTGAGCAAGATTACACCTAAGTATACATTACACCTAAGTATACATTACACCTAAGTATACATTTACATTTCTGAAAAGTAAATATAGATATCTATACTGTATATTAAGGGGAGGTCTCCACTTGAGGGATTTGTTTTCTTGACCCCTTTCTCCCTCATGTTTAGCCCCATTGCTTTTGATATTATAAAACGTTTGCCCCATTAGTTTAGCGATTTTAAGAACATTTCACCCCATATTAAGACCTTTCGTGCAATTCAGGTGTCAATGTTATCCTGGCGAGCGATAGCGAGCCTGTAATTTAAGAGGAACCGGCCTTCGGCCGGGACATTTTTCTACCGAAAAATGTACAAATTTATCTTGAAAGGGACTCAAGGGGGTGTAATTTTAAGCTTGATGGAGGTCTAGGGAACAAACTAAATACCTCCCCTTAAATGTGATGAGTAGCTATGATGCGATTCCTTGGGAAAATGAAGAAATATAATGGGTGATATTAATACATATAATGGGTGATATTAATACATATTTTATCAGACGATAAGTGGGCATTTCTGAAAGGTAGATGAGATAGATATACTGTATTTTATATAAAATGAATATATTTGCTAGGACATATTGCTTAGACAAAGAAAGGTCTTGGTTGATACATTGAGAATCGTGTTACCTAAGTATGTGTGTGTGTTTCCGAAAGATACATTTATGATCCTATTATATTTATGTAAAGAGAATTACTTTGCTGGAATATATTGCCAAGGTGATGAAAGGTTAGGGTGATAAAAGTGTGAGAGAGTAAAGGTTTATAGACATAATATATTTTACATAATGTGAGATGCTTTGCAAGGACATATTGCTTAGAAGAAAAAATGAAAATTATTTGAGCTAAGTATATATGTACATTTCTGAGAAGTAAATGTCTAGATAGACATAATATATTCACATAATGTGAGATACTTTACTGGGATGCGGTGATATAAAGTATTGGGTGACAACACTGAGAAAGATTGATTATCAGGTAAGTATATATATGTCAAGGTTTGTAAGCTAAACGTAGATAAACATATTGAACCTATAAAGGTGAGAAACTATGACAGGATGTATTCTTATGGTGATAAAACAAAAACAAAACATTATGTGATAAAAGATGTGGCAGATTTTAGGATACTGATATTTTGGACTGATACTGAAAAGTAATGCGTAATAAAAGTTAGAAATACTACCGGTATAGGCCTACACTTTATTCATTATAACTAGGCCAAAAACCGTAACTCAAAAAGGGCTAGTGCAAATGGGCTGTATTGAGAAAGATATTAACTATTTATATTCATGTATTTTTGAGAGATATGTATGTATGTATGTATATACGCATACCCATAGCTGGGGGTGGCCGACTTGAAGCAGAGCCCGAACAGAAACAACATTTCAAGTTCCAATTCTTAGGGTCCGAGACCACTTTCGCGTTCCCTCGCTCCTTACTCTGCCTCGTCTAGTACGTGAATTATATAAGGGGAGGAGCATGCCTAGCCCCCTGCCCCCAGAAGGAAAAGTAGGACAGAAACAGTGAGACATAAACGGCTAAGGTTGGGTAGAGGATGCCAAACATCACTCTGGATAGGACCAACCCTCACCTGAGAGGTAAATGTAGATAAACACTCTACATTTTAAGCAATATAGTAACCTTACTGCTAAATAATATTGTGTATATCTGCATAGTAAATTACATAGCATTTTACTCGTCACCGAGGGAAAGAGAAAACAAAAGCAAAAATAACGTTATACAAAAAACTGCTGATTAAATAGAAATATGAATGTAAGTTATGAATAAGTTACAAATACCTATAAACGATATAATACCTATAAAGGATATAATACCTATAAAGGATATAATACCTATAAAGGATATAATACCTATAAAGGATATAATACCTATAAAGGATATAATACCTATAAAGGATATAATACCTATAAAGGATATAATACCTATAAAGGATATAATACCTATAAAGGATATAATACCTATAAAGGATATAATACCTATAAAGGATATACTCTACATTGATCAACGCTGGAGATGCCTCAGTCGAGAAACTCTAAATGCAAACAATAATTCTATTACTTATCAAATTACTTGGTGAAAATTGCGCCCACAAAATCGCTAATGTTTATATATTTCCATCATTCTGTTAATCTTGGGTAATAAAATATAATGGCGGCTGGTAACGAGTTAAACTGATCGAAATGGGCCCTAATAGTTGGCGTGTTGACGGAAAACTGCGCTGGATGAAAATGTAAATGGCCAATTTAATACAATAAACTGGAATTAGGCTCTCGCTCTCTCCTTCCCTCCCCCTTTTATCTCTCTCTCTCTCTCTCTCTCCCTCATTCACTCTCAATCTCTCACAAACTCTCTCTCTCCCTCACTCTCACTCTCTCTCATTCACTCTCAATCTCTCACAAACTCTCTCTCTCTTCTTATAAGCACGTGTGGACATTAGTTTAATTATATAATAACTTATATGTGTCTGCATGAACAATGTCTCATCATCGTGTGAATATATAGTATATCTATGCAATGTTTGTGTATATGCACATTTATATATGCGCATCCATGTTCTTGCACGCCTCTAATGCATGGTTGGGTGTGAAAGGGATCTGTCGTGTGTGGGCTAATCGGCTCTCTGCAGATTCTCGTTTTCTTATCTTCTAATGAATACCGGTACATCTACACTCAAATTCAAATGTCGAACTAAATAGATAAAACTTGTAATCAATATACCAAACGCTCATTCTCCTGCTAATACCTCGAGTCTTAACCCCTTGAGGATTATGACGCGTTATTATTCGGGTTATTAGTAGACGATTTTGTTCGGATTAGGAAGTGTATATGGCAATTAAAGGTTTAATTGAGATTCTACCAATAAATGTACACCTTTATCTTGAAGGGGGGGTCTAGGGGGTGTTTTTTAAGCTTGATGGAGGTCTAGGGAGGAAACTTAAACAAATAAATACGCCCATCTCCCCATAAAGGAGACCGTACATCAAACTAATATTACTACATTTGAGGATAATAGCAGGGTGATCGACAGTGGTGAAGTATGCTGAATATTGTGATGAGGAGAGTGATGAGGACTTATGTGTGGTGAGAGTATGGTTTAGTGAAGTCCATACCTGCATACTGATGAGAGAGAGAGAGAGAGAGAGAGAGAGAGAGAGAGAGAGAGAGAGAGAGAGAGTGAGATGCTCACCTCTGTGTACAGTTACACACTCGTGCACTCAAATACAAATATGCATGCACACACCCTGACACCAATACATATAAGTAATCGCTCTAACATTATCTCTCTCTCGCTCTTTCTGTCTCACACGCACACACATACACTCTCTCTCACACACACACACACACACACACACACACACACACACACACACACACCATCACCACCAACTCTCTCACAGAACCAACCAACCATATCCAATAAAACTGATAGTGAGGCTGATGGCCCATAATCCCATTAACCCAAAGGCCACAACTATATACAAGCTCATACGACATATGATATATACTGTATATGTGTGTGATACAGTACTATTCTCCACATTGTATAATGGAAATTATAAGTTATATATACAGCATTGCATTTTATCATATATGTACTGAAGTCTGTATGTCTCAATGCATTTGTGCGTGATTATCTAGCCTATAAATGGGGGTAGATTGACTTCAAGACGATTACGATATAAATAATTATAAGATTCCTAATACTATTATTATTCCCAAAGCACAAGAATGCGCGAGATAGTGTAGGGTCATCACCTGTCAGAGTTCTAGAGCAAACACACATATAATGTATCTATATAAATACTATCAAATACGTCTATATCTATCTATCTATATAAATACTATCAAATACGTAAATACAAATATATATATACATCTAAAACGTTCTATAATATACACCCCAATGACTATCAATAACGCAAAAGAAACCCGTTTTCTATCCATCTATCTCAAACTGACTCATATTTTGTGCATTGTGTTTTATATAGCGTCCCTCTCTTTTATGATAATGCATATAACTTTCTACTGTGGCTTGTTACAGGTGGTGGTGTTGGTGGTGTGTGTGTGGAAGTGTTACAGGTGTTGGTGGTGTGTGTGTGTGTAGAAGTGTTACAGGTGGTGGTGGTGTTGGTGGTGTTGGTGGTGTGTGTAGAAGTGTAATGTTTTGTGATTAGTGCCTCCCCCAGAGTTGAAAGAGTGACAGGGCTAAAAATCAAGGAATGTTCGAGCCAAAATGTCTGGACACACGGAGCTTAAAACAATTTAAGTCATATGATGAGGGAAAGATGGATTCATGTGTGTATTTACCTATTTGTAGTATACAGGAGTTGAGCTTTTTAGGCTCGTATTGTCCCGCTTCCTGAGTTACAATTATCTAACTTTGCGTGTGTGTGTGTGTGTGTGTGTGTGTGTGTGTGTGTGTGTGTGTGTGTGTGTGTGTGTGTGTGTGTGTGTGTGTGTGTGTGTGTGTGTGTGTGTGTGTGTGTGTGTGTGTGTGTGTGTGTGTGTATGAGAGAGTGTGTGTCGGTGTGTGTGTGTCGGTGTGTGTGTGTCTATGTGTGTGTGTGACTGACCAAACCACTAACCTAACTGCTGAATATATAAATCTAAGCATGACATTATACTCTTACAGACTTACAGGGTTGAATACATAACACCACAATACAAATATTGTTCTGCATGATCATTGAATTCGAGTTTTTATATACCTAATACCAAATGTAGCCTTTTTCCAACAACATCCATTACAACATCTCCCTGCTTCGAGGCCACCCAATGCAACCAAAATAATATTTAAGGTAATAATCTGCTCGTGACGTAATCATAATGTGTCTAATAAAACTCGTGGCTTCATAATAATAGATTTCATGAACTGTGTCCATTTTGTCCTCCTTTCCTATTTTCTAGTCCATTTCACAACATACCATTATAATAATGTAGTTACCGTGCGTAGTTAAGCATACAAACAATACATGTTTTAATATCCCATACATTGGTTTTCAACAATAGCCTCTAGTCTGAGAGAGGGTTGCAGCATTTGTATTCACACACACACACACACTCTCTCTCTCTCACACACACACACACATGCTTGCCTTGTCAGTTATAATAATAAATACACATAGCAGTCACTAACAAGCAAGAATACATTAATTACACTCAGAACACACAGACACATACAGTACATATACACTTACAAAGAACACACAGATAAACACACACAAACACGCACTATCTCTCTCTCACACGCACACCCACCCACACACTCTCTCTCTCCCTCACACACAGACGTACACACACACACACACACACAGCAACTCAACACCCTCGTATCAGCTTACCTTATTAGCATCACAATCACAGCATTATGAGAGAGAGAGAGAGAGATTTACACAGTTTTATGTAGATACACTGACCACACAAACTTCACGATCTCAGCGAAGTGGTCCTAACTATATTCTAGAAGAGATAGCAGATTTGCATATAAAGGAAAGTGTAAGAAATGTTAAGAAAATTAGAAGGCTCACTCCCTATGAAACACTTATTATGTGTATCATTCATATTATAATTATATCTATTAATTTTATAATATGATTATTATTATTATTATTATTATTATTATTGATTATTATTCATGAAAAAGTTTCAACGCAGAAAATGTTTAGTTAATATCGACTTTCCCAGCGATCATGGTAGTAAATGCCTCGATGAATCTGGCTGTAGGAAGGTGGATCTCTTTAAACTGTGTGTGAATAGTTAAACGTTGGACCCCCGTGATAACCTCTTAGTGACTGAACAAAAACGTTTATGTAGGGGTCAGTGTGTGTGTGTGTGTGTGTGTGTGTGCGTGTGCGTGTGTGTGTGTGTGTGTGTGTGTGTGTGTGTGTGTGTGTGTGTGTGTGTGTGTGTGTGTGTGTGAGAGTGAGAGAGAGAGAGAGCTAATCCAACACCCCACCGGTCAGTCTTCCTAATCCTATCACTCGTACCATATAGATACAAAAACATCGCCGAGCCTATTATTTTTCTGGACCCCTTGCCCCTCATGTTTAGCCCCATTACTTTTGAGATCTTAAGACATTCGCTCCGTTAGTTTGTTGGCAATTTATGACTTTTCGTGCCATTTAGGTGTCAATTTTTTTCCTAGCGAGCGATAGCAAGCCTGTTATTTAGGAGGAAACGGCACATTTTTCGGTAGAAAAATGTACAAATATATATCGAGAGGGTTTTTGGGGGTGTATCCTTAAGGTTGATGGAGGTCTAGGGAGGAAAATTAAAATCATAATAAATACATACAAACATAAACATGGCTTTCTAATCTCTTCTTTCACACCATATACTATAGATACCAAACTCTCACCGAGCCTATTATAAGAAGTGTGTAATCCGCGTGTGATCCTATTATAGAGAACCCAAGCCTTTATTAAGACGGCTTATTGCTATTATAAAGGAGTCAATCCCCTTATAAGCCCTGGCAAAAATGATAAGAGGCCGATGCACACCAATGATTTTTCAGATGCTTTTTTGTTTTTTATCAATTTGGATTTGGCAGCTGATGCTGGTGGTAGTGGTAGTGATGATGATGATGATGATGATGATGATGATGATGGTGGTGGTGATGATTATTACGCTGATATTGATGATGATGATAGTAGTAGTAGTAGTAGTAGTAGTAGTAGTAGTGGTAGCAACTAATTATATTGATGATAATGGCGATGGTAGTAGTGATAGTGACTGATGAAGATGTTGGTAATGATGGTGATGGTGATATTGGTAATGATAACAGACATTAATATTGATGAGGATTATTAAGATGATGATGATGTAGATAGACAGACATATTGACACGATGAAACCAGGTGTTTTGTATTCCAGACAGTGAATGAGACATTGAGATAGTTTGAACGCTTTAACCAGCTCGTTCGTGGCCTTACCATCGTAGACCAACACGCCTGGTTGGTCCCTCTTGGCCCTGAGACAACATCTGACTCCTCAGAACTGCTTCGCCACTATCTCGCCGCCTCACTCACGGTCTTTGACCCTCTCTTTTCCAAACACTAACTATTGAGCTCTTAAGGGGAGGTTTTTAGTGTGTTTCCTAGACTTCCATCAAGCTTGAAATTACACTCCCTTGACCCCCTTTCAAGATAAATTTGTACATTTTTCGGTAGAAAAATGTCCCGGCCGAAGGCCGATTCCTCTTAAATTACAGGCTCGCTATCGCTCGCCAGGGAAAACTCGACACCTAAATGGCACTTAAGGGCTTAAAAGTGACATAAATGGGGTGAAAGTTCTTAAAATCGCCAAACTAATGGGGCAAGCGTCTTTAAATCTCACAAGCAATGGGGCTAAACATGAGGGAGAAAGAGGTTCAGAAAAAAAATCCTCCAGGTGGAAATCTCCCCTTAACTCACCAGGCACTGCCCCCAGTAACCCACAGATTATTCCTAACTTGTATAAAATCGTCTATTGATAGCCAGAATAAACTGTCTAAATGCGTCTAGCGAGGTTACTATAAAATGAATAAATATATAATGAAATCGACCAAAAAGTAGCCATTACACCCTTAAGGGGAGGTATTTACTTTGTTCCCTAGACCTCCATCAAACTTAAAATTATACCTCCTTGAGTCTCTTTCAAGATAAATTTGTACATTTTTCGGTAGAAAAATGTCCCGGCCAAAGGCCGGTTCCTCTTAAATTACAGGCTCGCTATCGCTCGCCAGGATAAAATCGACACCTGAATGGCAGGAAAGGTCTTAATATGGGGTGAAAGTTCTTAAAATCGCTAAACTAATGGGGCAAACGTTTTATTATATCAAAAGCAATGGGGCTAACCATGAGGGAGAGAGGGGTCCAGAAAAAAATCCCTCAAGTGGAGATCTCCCCTTAAACTAATCACCATAATTACTCGCGTGAGTAACTGTGAGAACAAAATAGTTAGATCTAAGATAAGAATCAATTGACCTTTAAAAATCAATGATCTTGTTACGGATGCTACCTCTGCTGCGTAATTGTTAGGAATTAATACTAGCCATCACAAACACGCTATTATATAAAGGTTTGGCTTCTTGTGTGTGTGTGTATGTGTGTTTATATACTGCTATACAATATACATAATCAAATCATAACAATTATCATGAATGTAAATACAGCTATTAATGCAAATGAAGCTAATAATACCTACTAATAAAGCTAATAATACCTACTAATAAAGCTAATAATACCTACTAATAAAGCTAATAATACCTACTAATAAAGCTAATAATACCTACTAATAAAGCTAATAATACCTACTAATAAAGCTAATAATACCTACTAATAAAGCTAATAATACCTACTAATAAAGCTAATAATACCTATTAATAAAGCTAATAATACCTACTAATAAAGCTAATAATACCTACTAATAAAGCTAATAACACCTACTAATAAAGCTAATAATACCTACTAATAAAGCTAATAATACCTACTAATAAAGCTAATAATACCTACTAATAAAGCTAATAATACCTACTAATAAAGCTAATAATACCTACTAATAAAGCTAATAATACCTACTAATAAAGCTAATAATACCTACTAATAAAGCTAATAATACCTACTAATTTAGATATCAAACCAACAGTTATAGTTAAGGGGAGATCTCCACTTGAGGGATTTTTTTCTTGACCCCTTTCTCCCTCATGTTTAGCCCCATTGCTTTTGATATTATAAAACGTTCGCCCCATTAGTTTAGCGATTTTAAGAACTTTCACCCCGTAATAAGACCTTTCGTGCCATTCAGGTGTCGATTTTATCCTGGCGAGCGATAGCGAGCCTGTAATTTAAGAGGAACCGGCCTTCGGCCGGGACATTTTTCTACCGAAAAATGTACAAATTTATCTTGAAAGGGACTCAAGGGGGTGTAATTTTTAGCTTGATGGAGGTCTAGGGAACAAAGTAAATACCTCCCCTTAACATAATAAGCAAAGAGTATACACTTCCCTACGGATATAAATGTCAACGGAACATTGGGTAGTGCAAATATGGTGACAAACGAGTATTATTTATTAGTTACTATAGGTAGCGCCAGCCAACTTGACAATCACTTTGACCCCTAATACTTCTAATAACTCGAAATGAATGAAAGCAATCGGATTGACGTTTCTATCATTTGGGAAGAGTCCACCAGGAAACAGGTGTGGATATTTACAGCCAGTTTGCTCTGGGCCCTATTGAGTTACAGAGAGGTCAAGGATCAAGATTATTGGCGCTACTATACCTACCATGTTTGGTAATATAGTCACTAATAATATTGACAAGTCAAAAATCGACAAAATCAAGGATTTGCCGGAACCCAAGGTTTTTGGAAACAAATATTTTCGATTCTGGGCGAATGGCTGGGCGAAAATGAAATCTACGACCATGTCTAGAAACACCTCGGCGAGAAAAAACGAATGGCACCAGTTAGAATTATCTAGGACTTATAGTTTGGGCTACAGAGGGCTTTTAAAGTCCAAAAAACGGTCCCCTGGGCCCTCCAGGAAGGCAAAGTCAAAATCGAAATCCTAAACTAATGGTCCGGTTTTAATTATGTTTGCGCCATTCGATCCAGCTTGCCAAAGTGTACTTAGGGCCTATTGGGCCTCAAAATTGGTCAAAATTAAAAAAGTGTTATACCGTTGAAACCGCAACGGCGAGACGAATCCAAATATGTAATACTTAAAGACCGGATTTTGCCATAAATGCCATAAGTGCCTTTTTGTGCCTTTTTTTGGTGATTTCAGCACAATAATGCCTTTTTACCGATTTAGTGCCTCTTATGCCTATTTTGTGTTTTTTAGAGCCTTTTTGTACCTTGTTTTAGGTGATGTCATCACTATAATGCCTTATTTACCTTTTTCGTGTTTTTCAGTGTAAACTATTGGGGCTTGTTTCTGCCGCCAGATGGCAACCTGGCCGAAGTTGGCCTCTCTCCGACAGACGGCACAATTTAGCGCCTGACAATTTGAAAACAAAAAATGCTTGTAATTACTGTATGTGCAATCATGGTAAAATGGAGAAAGATTATCAATGACAATGGTACTTTGGTAATTTTTACCCTTTGTACCCTATTATAGCTTGATTTTTTACCCTTTGTACCCTATTATAGCTTGATTTTTTACCCTTTGTACCCTATTATAGCTTGATTTTTTACCCTTTGTACCCTATTTTTACCCTTTGTACCCTATTATAGCTTGATTTTAGCATTTTCACTATATATTACTACAGAAAATAAATGCCTTTTTAATGCCTTTTTCATAAATAAATGATTTTTTTTTAGCCTTTTTTTATCAGTTATAAATGCCTTTTTGCCTGCCTATTTTAGTGTTTCTTAGTGCCACAACTTCCGATCTTTAATAATAAAGAATACATGATTGATAAGACACTTAAATTAATAATTTAATATCAACTTAACGAACAATATACTTGACGTAAATATTGTCAAGCTATCATAATATGATTCTATAATACAATGCTTACAATACAATGCAAATATATATATATATATATATGCAAATTTAAGAAGCAATACCCCCAATACAAATATAGGTAAGCTATCATATGTGACTACAATACAATGCAAATATATATATATATAATGTTGAGAAGTAATAAACCCAATGCAAATATGGTCAAGCTATCATATGTGACTTTACAATACAATGCAAAAATATATATATATATATATATATATAATGTTGAGAAGTAATAAACCCAATGCAAATATGGTCAACCTATCATATGTGACTTTACAATACAATGCAACTATATATATAATGTTGAGAAGTAATAAACCCAATGCAAATATGGTCAAGCTATCATATGTGACTTTACAATACAATGCAACTATATATATATATATATATATAATGTTGAGAAGTAATAAACCCAATGCAAATATGGTCAAGCTATCGCATTAAGGGGAGATATCCACTTGAGGGATTTTTTTCTTCACTCCTTACTCCCTCATGTTTAGCCTCATTGCTTTTGAGATTTTAAGACGTTCGCCCATTAGTTTGGCGATTTTAAGAACCCTCGCCCCATTTCTGTCAATTTTAAGAACATTCGTGCCATTTAGGTGTCGATTTTTTCCTGGCGAGCGATAGCGAGCCTGTAATTTAAGGGGAATCGGCCTTCGGCCGGGACATTTTTCTACCGAAAAATGTACAAATTTATCTTGAAAGGGGGTCTAGGGTGAGTAATTTTAAGTTTGATGGAAGTCTAGGGAATCAACTAAAAACCTCCCCTTAAGGGGGGGGGGGGGTCGGTTTTCAGGCCCGCCTTCTGCCTCATGTTCAGCACCATTAGTTTTGAGATTTTAAGACGTTCGGTCCATTAGTTTGGTGATTTTTAACCCCTTTCACCCTATTACGTTATAAATTTTAAGACCTTTCATGTCATTTAGGTGTCAATTTTATCCTGGCGAGCGATAGCGAGCCTGTAATTTTAAGAGAAAGCGACCTTAGGCCGGGTCATTTTTCTACCGAAAAATTTACAAATTTATCTTGCATGGGGGTGTTTTTTAAGTTAGATTTAGGTCTAGCGAAGAAACTCAAATATAAATGAATAATTAGATAGATAAACCCAAAAATACACTACCCCTTTAGTTAGTGAAACTAAGACTTCAGAGGCTATCAACCCTCCTGGATTATTGAGCCAGCACACTGCAAGTCAAGAATAGTCGACTAGAGCCCCTTTTCGAGAACTCAAGTCCCTTCTACCCCCTTTAAATTCGCTAATGCAATGTAAATATTAGCACTGGGGATCTGCACCTTGTTAACAGCATCATCCAAAGGTCATCTGGGTGGGTATGTGGGTGGTGACGAGACTATTATTATATTAGAGAGAGAGAGAGAGAGAGAGAGAGAGAGAGAGAGAGAGAGAGAGAGCGAGAGCGAGAGCGAGAGCGAGAGCGAGAGCGAGAGCGAGAGAGCGAGAGCGAGAGAGAGAGAGAGAGAGCGAGAGAGAGAGAGAGAGAGAGAGAGAGAGAGAGAGAGAGAGAGAGAGAGAGAGAGAGAGAGAGATTGTAGTGAAGCCAAAAATAATAACAACACACACGAGAGCGCATGTATATAACAAAACAATATCACTATACCACTATAAGGCTTAATACTACTAGCCAAAGGTTATCTGGGTGGAGTACACGGCTGACAACCAGACTACTATTATGCTACAAGTTTATATTATAGTATCAAAGGGTTACAATGTCTGCATGCTGGACTGATATTATTCAAAGTGGTCCTATCAGATTTGGGGTTGAGCATTCCAAGTTATATATATATATATATATATATATATATATATATATATATATATATATATATATTTATTATTATTATTATTAAGTTATTATTATTATTATTAAAATGCAATGTTATTATTACAAATATTATAACTATAATAACCAAATAAATAAGGACTTTTGGTTTCAACTGTACGACCCCGTGGAGTTTCCCAAGTCGTTAATGCCAATATCCTAAGGTCATCTGAGTGGCAAGTATGTGTGATGACCAGTACTATTATTATAGTTTGTACAATAGGTATTATAGTGCTATATATGACAGCTGTTAAGGTGTGTGTGTGTGTGTGTGTGTGTGTGTGTGTGTGTGTGTGTGTGTGTGTGTGTGTGTGTGTGTGTGTGTGTTACTCAGTTACTTGTTCGTCAAGGGGAATCCACGCAATGCGAGCTAAGCTCATTATTATCGCGCCTCCTTAACTGGGAATGTATTGCGTGAAATGCATGTTAAGTGTTTTATGTACTGTTGGAATGGCTGTGGATGTGTGTGTAGTCTGTATTTTTAGCCAATTGGCGACATCGGAAACGAAGGCTTAGGGTGGATCTGTATGGTACCATTCTCACTATAGACGGTACCGTCTCGCCCGAAGGCTTAGGTAGCCATCAGCTTAGGTGAACCATATGATACCCATCTCGCCTTGTACCATTTTTGCCAACCCCAGATGGGACGTCACAACGTCGTCCACTTATTCCAGGTACCTATTTACAGCTAGGTGAACTGAGGCTAACACATGAAAGGAGACAAGCCCAATTTGTCTCCGCCCGGCCTGGGATTGAACCCCCGTGTGTGTGTGTGTGTGCGTGTGTGTGTGTGTGTGTTTGTGTGTGTGTTTTAAGTTGCTAACTCCTGTACCGGCGACGTCTTTTCAATTTCATTCTAGCTATGTTTAGACGATTTTATGCAGTTTAAGAAGGATCTGTGGTAGTAAAAAGGGTTAAGTGAGATAGTTCGAAGCCTGTTTGTCTCCTTCGCTCACATAGACAAAAATAATATGTTGAGGAGGGTGGAGGTGATAGAAGAATGTGACGGGTGGTGGGTGGAGTGCCTTAAGGGGAGGTTGTTAGTTAGTTCGCTAGACCTCCATCAAGCTTAACATTACAGCCCCTAGACTCCCTTTCAAGATAAATTTGTACATTTTTCGGTAGAAAAATGTCCCGGCCGAAGGCCGGTTCCTCTTAAATTACAGGCTCGCTATCGCTCGCCAGGAAAAAATCGACACCTAAATGGCACGAAAAGTCTTAAAATTGACAGAAATGGGGCGAAAGTTCTTAAAATCGCCAAACTAATGGGGCGAACGTCATATAATATCAAAAGCAATGGGGCTAACCATGAGGGAGAAAGGGGTCAAGAAAAAAATCCCTCAAGTGGAAATCTCCCCTTAAGGGGCCCACCTCGCTTGTTATCTCTCTCTCCCTCTCTCCTTGGCTTGTATCCATTCGGTCCCATTCAGCCTAATGTTTTAAGACGTTTACCCCCATCCAGGTGTCAATATTTTCCTGGCGAGCGGTAGCGAGCCAGCATATACAGTATATATATTTTTACAGCTAGCTAAATTTGTACATTTGTCGATAGAAAAATGTCTCCGGCGAAGCCAGATTTCTCCATACAATGATGGCTCGCTGTCGCTCGCCAGGAAGAAATCGACACCTGGATGGGGATAAACGTCTTAAAACAGTTGGCTGAATGGGGCCGAATGGATACAACCCAGAGAAAGAGAGAAAGGGCAAGATAAAACAAAGCAGGTAACCCCCTCCTTGAATGGTCCCGACGCCGTGATCTTGTCTTCTACATCATCATCATCATAATTATATAATGCAGTGGCCATTAGCCTTCTCACTATTAAGAGACATTTGCTGTGCCTCATATAATGGCTTAATGTTATCCAAGACACAAGATACACCGTACAAGATATCACAGTTTCCAAATATGTTCATTGTTCCTCCCGGCAAATTCAAATTTCTTGATTATGAAATATCTGTACCGATATATCTATCTCTCTCTCTCTCTCTCTCTCTCTATATATATATATATATATATATATATATATATATATATATATATATATATATATATATATATATATATATATATATATATATACTGTATAATTATATAAAACATTATTAGCCAGAAATACTTAACCAGAATCATACAAGCATGGTGGTGTCATTATGGGGAACTAGGGTGTACTCAAACTAACTTCATAAAACATTGATCGTCAGTTTTTCCAAAGCTGCGTAACTCGAACTTTGTCAGCCAGCATTCAAGAACAAAAATAAAGTTATTTTGAAACCATTGCCTATGGGGTGTGAGACGTCTATGGGGTGTGAGACGTCTATGGGGTGTGAGACGTCTATGGGGTGTGAGACGTCTATGGGGTGTGAGACGTCTATGGGGTGTGAGACGTCTATGGGGTGTGAAACGTCTATGGGGTGTGAGACGTCTATGGGGTGTGAGACGTCTATGGGGTGTGAGACATCTATGGGGGGTGAGACGTCTTACCAAAGATCCATAAACTCGTCTATTGCTTGCCATAAAAAGATTAAGAAA
Organism: Paralithodes platypus; assembly: GCA_032716605.1. Taxonomy (NCBI): domain Eukaryota; kingdom Metazoa; phylum Arthropoda; class Malacostraca; order Decapoda; family Lithodidae; genus Paralithodes; species Paralithodes platypus. The sequence goes on from CM064519.1 coordinate 2,957,162, forward strand.
TTGGAGTACCTAATAAAATAATTCAAATTATGGTTTCTCGATATAATCCAACGAATTATTCTTCATAATCTTTTAATTACTTGATACTGACTGAAAACCTACAATGTTGATTAAATGGTCGTGCATAATATTCGACTTTAGGATCATTAACATTGTAGTAAAAAATATGCTATTTTGGTCAACAAAGTTAATTAAAATATGTTGTTTTGCTTTGGTTCACAAGAATGTCGACAAATATTTTAATATTTTAGAGTGTTATATTTCTTACAAGGATCAAAACAAATATTATGCGATGCTCGGCTTCTTGTGATCCAACACTGTGGTTAAATGATTTATATTCCTTAAAACTGCCAGCAAAATAATATGCAATGATCTCTCTCTCGCTCTCTCTCTCTCTCTGTGTGTCAACTCTGTTTTGAGTTCAATAGCCAAAATGAGTAATACAGGTAAGTTAATATATATATATATATACATATATACAGTATAATGTATATATATATATATACTGTATATGTATACTGTATATACACATATATATATATATATATATATATATATATATATATATATATATATATATATATATATATACACACACACACCAAAAATCATATATTTACTAACAGGAACCCCAAAAATGTGTATCACTTTCGTGTCAAAACAAACCCCTCACTCTCGATATCCTTGACATTCCCAAATATTCCAAACATGCAAGTCAGCCGTAATATTAGGCACTTCAGGGGAGACGGACATTGTTTTCTTTATATTAATTCATTTATTCATTGATTTCTTAGTTTTCTCGCTTGACCTCCATCAAGCTTAGAAAAACACACCCTAGACCCCCTTCAAGATAAATTTGTACATTTTTCGGTAGAAAAATGTCCCGGCTGAAGGCAGATTCCTCTTAACATTTCAGGCTCGCTATCGCTCGCCACCCAAATGGCACGAAAGGTCTTAAAATTGACAACGAAATGGGGCGAAAGGTGTTAAAATCACCAAACTAATGGGCCAAACATCTTATAATCTAAAAACAAGTAGGGCTTAACACGAGGGAGAAAGGGGACCATAAACACGACCCACCTCCCCTTAACAGTCATGCATCAGCCTCACCTAGATGTGTGTATTATGCATGCAGGGGGTTACTTCACAAATATTACACACACCAAGGCAAATACGAGACTCGCGGGTTTGGCAGGGTACAACAATATACAGTCTATAAAGTTGAATAAAAGCTTTGTGAGACGCCAGAGGAGGTATTCAGATGTCAGGCGAGAGAGCGAGAGAGAGAGAGAGAGAGAGAGAATGAGACTGAGAGAGAGAGAGAGAGAGAGAGCTTAGGTGTGTATATGTGTGTGTGTGTGTGTGTGAGAGAGAGAGAGAGAGAGAATGAGATTGAGAATGAGACTGAGAGAGAGAGAGAGAGCTTAGGTGTGTATATGTGTGTGTGTGAGAGAGAGAGAAAGAGTGTGTGTGTGTGAGAGAGAGAGAGAGAGAGAGAGAGAGAGAGAGAGAGAGAATGTGTGTATGTGTGTGTGTCTCAATACTTAACATACTAATACCCGAGTCATAAACCTTAAGGTAACAACACTATAAATTATTATGTTCCTTCCAACAACCAACCATACTCCTAAAATCGATTAATGAAATTTGCAAACACATGTGGCAGTCCGTGGATTCGAACCCAGGATGCTCACACCGAAAATAAACACCTTATACATCGCACCACGAAGACAGTTAAAGGTTGGTGGACACTGCCTACGATTTATTATGCAACTTCGAATCCTGCATATCAATCTAAGCATGTACACACATCCCAACTGCAACTCACGTAGGCTATGCATATGTGAATGGAAAGAGCAATTAATGGGGCCTTAACCACTTAGGGAAGTCCTCTCGATAAATTACTCCTGAACCAATATCAATTATTATGTTCCTTCCAACAACCAACCATACTCCTAAAATCGATTAATGAAATTTACAAACACGAATCGAATCCACAGAATTACTTCATCATAATTATTTGTTGGACAATTCTAGTCTAACACTTTCTAAATTAAAGCATAAACCCTTCTGTACCGGCGACGTCTCTTTAATTATATTCAGACTGCTATAAGACGATTATATTCAGACTGCTATAAGACGATTATATTCAGACTTCTATAAGACGATTATATTCAGACTTCTATAAGACGATTATATTCAGACTTCTATAAGACGATTATATTCAGACTTCTATAAGACGATTATATTCAGACTTCTATAAGACGATTACATTCTGTTTAAATAGGTCCTCCAGCAATTAACAGGCTTCCAACGATCTCCCTTATCCATTTTTACTACCACAGATCCTTCTTAAACGGCACAAAATCGTCTGAAGACAGCAATAATAAATTTAAAAAGACGTCGCCGGTACAGAAGGGGTTAAACTAATCTACCTTCAATCTCCCGGTAGGAAAATCCGTTTGTTGCCTGAATAGATTACACGTTTGAAATTTACCGTAAAAATCGGTGGTGTGTCTCCACCTTTTACACCTTTTAACACCATTCGCCTCATTTCTGACAATTGTAAGACTTTTCGTGCGATTCAGGGGTTGATGTTTTCCTGGCGATCGATAGCGAGCCTGCAATTTAAGAGGCTAGGACATTTTTCTACCGAAAAATGTACAAATTTATCTCGAAAGGGGGTATTTGGGGTATTGTTTTTAATGTTTGATGGAGGTCTAGGGAGCTAACTAAAAACTTCCCCTTATTGTTATCTGCCTTCAATCTACCGGTAGGAAAACCAGTTTGTTGCCAGAATAGATTAGGCGTTTGGAATTTACCGTAAAAATCGGTGGTGTGTCTCCACCTTATAACATTACACTGTTGCTACCGGACTGTTTACGACTTACTGATTGTTAAGTATTTACTCTCTAACACACCCACACATACACTCATTCTCTCTCACACACACACACAGACAGACACACACACACACAGACAGACACACACACCCACACATACACTCATTCTCACACTCATTCTCTCTCACACACACACACAGACACACACACACACACACACACACACAGACACACACACACACAATCCAACATGTGGATACATTCTTTAACATATAAGACCTGTTCTACCTGTGTTAATTTCCATAATTGTCAACAAAGTGGCTTACTAGAGCATTAAAGGCGTAGATAATATGTTCGTAGAATGCTATTAGTGATCTGAACTACATATATATACATCTACAGTATTACGCCTATAGTCTGTTTTATCCTAGCTGGCAGGAAACAGTCTTGTCCCGATCTTAATTATTCAATTATGATAAAATGTGTTTAGGTAACAAGTTTCTATATTATAAAAAACTAAGTAATAATGTGACGCAGAGGCAGACCAGTAGCAATCTATTACATGTGTATTGATTATAGTAAAATCATCTGCTAATGTACTTTTCCCTTCGACAGAAAAAGAAAAAAAAAGAAAAAAAAAAGAAAAAAGAAAGAAAAAAAAGAGAGAGAGAGTGTGTGAGAGAGTGAGAGTGAGTGAAAGAAAACTAGTACAGCCTATATATCTCCCCGGAATGGACGGCAAGGTCTGTAACTCTCTAATATCTGTTACTTTCCTTTGTATTCAGTCTACCACCTGTTAGTAAACCGCCGTGTCTGTCTGTTTGTTAGTAGGTCTGTCTGTTAAGGGGGGTCACCGGCTTTTTTTTTTATCTTTCTCTCCTTTTCTTTCTTTCCCTGGCTTTTATCCATTCGGCCCCATTCCGCCTACTGATTTAAGACGTTTATCCCCATCCAGATGTTGATTTCTTCCTGGCGAGCGAGAGCGAGCCAGCATTGTATGGAGGAATCCGGCTTTGCCGGAGAAATTTTTCTATCGAAAAATTTCAAAATTTAGCTTGCTGTCAAAACAAAAATATATGCTGGCTCGCTACCGCTCGCCAGGAAAATATTGACACCTGGATGGGGGTAAACGTCTTAAAACAGTAGGCTGAATGGGGCCGAATGGATACAATCCGAAGAGAGAGGGAGAGAAAGAGAAAAAAGCGAGGTAGGCTCCCTTAACCTCATAATTTAACTACTAACCTACATAATTATATACCTACCTATCTACCTGAACAGTCATATAAATAAAGTTAGTGAAATTCTTATTTTTATTTATACCTGAACGCAATTTGTCTATTCTATCATTAAATGTAAAAAACTTTTTTCAATATATCAAATTCTCTAAATATACTTATACATATACACTTTATAGTTAAAAGTAAAATAGCATACATACATACAATATATATATATATATGCAAAACTGGCTTTATTTGTATGAAATTAAACACATGCGTCAAATAATGTTAAGAGTGACTATCCCTACCACATACCTACCTACCAACCTACTTACCTACCCACCACACTGCATACCCCGCTACCCTTTTACTACCAACCATCAGCCACTCTACTATCAACCTACCTCCTTCACTATCAGCCTACCTACCTAACCTACCAGCCTACCTATTGTACCAATCTATCTACAGTATATCTATTAGACTATCTATATCACCACTTTACCTATCCAGTTTATTGCCTACCTATCTCTATGCACAATATCTATACACCCATAACTGATTATTAGGACTATTCTGTACTCCGTTTACTGCTGTTACTACCTGCCTATCTACCTACCTACCTATACCTATTAGACTATCTATAAGACCACTTTGCCTATCGAGTTAACCTTCTGCCTATCTATACGCTATTACTATACACTTAGCTACTGAATGTTAGGACTATTTTGCTGACTGATGTTACTACTTACCTATCCAACTACAATGCTACCGAGTTTGTTAACGATTTATTAACTACATACATACATACATACACACACACACACACACACACACACATTATTATTATTATTATTATATTATTACACACACACACATTCAACGGTGGCCGAGCGCGCTTAGTACTCTGTATTGGGAGCACTAGCTCTGGTGTCGGGGGTTCAATCCCAGGCGCCGGCAGGGGAAGTTCTCTCAAAAACTTTCCCTGGCCGTGAAGGCAAGATCTGGGCGGATCGTCTCGGAGGACCCACAAAGTCTCCTGCCCACGTCCTACTCCCTTGGGAGTATGTAGGCGCTCTCGTTAGCTGCCAGGATCAGTCTGTTGATCCATTAGGATAAGATCTAGGTTAAGTCTGTGTATTTTCAGCCCCATTGGCTGCCGGCTTGAAATAAACCGATTATTATTATTATTATTATTAACTACCAACATACGCATAATTCATACATACATAATTACTTACATACATGCCTACTTACCTACCTACCAACATATACAATTTCATACATACCTACAGTACTTACCTACTTACAAACTGAATAATATACAGCCTACGTTCACCATCTATCCATTAACGTAAGTCCCTATCTAATCTATCCTGTCTGTCTGTTTGTCAACCTGTCTCTCTCTATCTCCCTACCCCCCATTCACTCTCACTCTCTCACACACACAAACACACACGAATGCCAATGGTGTAAGCAGGGTAACACACACACACACGCACACACAATATTTATTCTTAGTACCCTCTCTCTCTCTCTCTCTCTCTCACACACACACACAGGTATGACAGTGGTATATAAGCAGGGCACCACATACTAGTTACAGGTAGGCCTCTCTCTCTCTCTCTCTCTCTCTCTCTCTCTCACACACAGGTATGACAGTGGTATATAAGCAGGGCACCACATACTAGTTACAGGTAGGCCTCTCTCTCTCTCTCTCTCTCTCTCTCTCTCTCTCTCTCTCTCTCTCTCTCTCTCTCTCTCTCTCTCACACACACACACACACACAGGTATGACAGTGGTATATAAGCAGGGCACCACATACTAGTTACAGGTAGGCCGATCTACTTTCTCCTGCTCATACCTTCCTTCATGCTTTATAATATCTATTGTTGCTCTCAGGCCTCTCTCTCTCTCTCTCTCTCTCTCTCTTTCTCTCTCTCTCTCTCTCTCTCTCTCTCTCCTCTCTTTTCCTTCCTTTCTTCTGCTATTCTTCCCCTCACCCCTCTCTCTTTTTCTATTTATCTCCCTTGCTCTTTTATTGTCTCTTCTCTTCATTCCTTCTATTCTACCCCTCCCCCCATATCTCTCTCTATTTCTCTCCCTTCCTCTTTTATTCTCTCTTTCTCTCTCTCTCTCTCTCTTCCTTCATTCCAGGTGTTTTGGTATGCCTGCAAGGTGTTGGTGGTCGAACTACTTTCTCTTCTTTTCTTCCACTTTTCTCTCTCTCTCTCTCTCTCTTATATTTATCTATCTATTCATATTGTTAGGGGATATTCGCAATTCCCATTTTCTTTTGATGACTCCCCCCCCCCCCTCCAATCCGATATTTCTCTAACTGTATTTAATTTTATGCTAAATTTTGCAATATATAATTTTCTCCTTCATAATATTTGTAATTCGCCTTAGTTCATTCATTTTTCACCAGTTTTCGTTCAATTTTATGATGTGTTCATTGTGTTACTCTTTCAATTAATCGTTTTCATAGTACATATTTGGTCTTACTATCATAATTTACTAACAACTATGATATTTTAATTTCAACTCTAGTTATATCCCTCACTTAAATCAATGTTCTTCTCATACTGATACTTCATTCTCCCATTTAACCATTTGTTATCTCTCTTCTTTCATTTGGTTCCTATCCTAAACCTTTCCTTACTATAACACATGTTTTCAACCTCTACCATTCCTACCTGCATCACTCATTTATACTATACTATTTAATTAGCCTTCAATAATAAATTTCATACTTGTTCTCTCCATTTCTAAAGTAATTTTTTTTTTTTTTTTTTTTCAATTATATTTTTATTTCTCTTCTCAATTTAATTACTTATTCATATGCATATTACGTTTTCCATTCCCTTTTCCCTTCCAGCCTCATATAAGTCTAAATACATATTATTACGCGTGTCTAATCAAATTCCTTTCCAATTATTTATTGTCATGCATATTTTCTCCATTCTTATTTTCCTTCAAGCCTCATATGTCATAATTCATATGATAACGCATGTTAAGGGGAGGCTGGCCGTTTGTTTGGTCTATTAATTAATGTATTCATATATTTTTTTAGTTTCTTCCCTAGACCTCCATCAAGCTTAGAAAAACACCTCCTAGACCCCCCTTCAAGATCAATTTGTAAATTTTTCGGTAGAAAAATTTCCCGGCCAAAGGCCGGTTCCTCTTAAAATTGACAACGAAATGGGGCGAAAGGTGTTAAAATCGCCAAACTACTGGGCTGAACGTCTTATAATCTCAAAACTAGTGGGGCTAAACATTAGGGAGAAGGGGGTCCAGAAAAACGGTCTGCCTCCCCTTAAATGAAATGTCTACACTTCTTCCCTTTTACTTCATCGTAATTCTCTCTGTTATTTTACCACTGGTTTTCCTTAGCTAATAGCTTCCTACATATTAGGCTCGTAATCTGTTCATTCGTAATTCTGTTCATTTAGTGCACTGCTTCGTTTATGACTTTCTCCTTTATGTGTGTGAGAGAGAGAGAGAGAGAGAGAGAGAGAGAGAGAGAGAGAGAGAGAGAGAGAAAATAGGTGTGGGTAGAATTGCAAAGTCACCCTCTCACTCTACTCTTTTGACCTCAGATGCCTTGCTAGGTCATCTCTCTCTCTCTCTATCTCTCACACCCACACACACACACACACGCGCGCGCACAATATTTTAACATTATAATATACTGTAATTCATGCTTCTCAGATTGAACAAAATAACTTAACCTATTCTCTCTCACTCCCTATTTTCTCGCTTTATCTCTCTCTCTCTCTCTCTCTCTCCTATCCTTTCCTTCCACTTTCTCTTAGGGTTGCTATCTCTATTAGGATTAAGTCCTGGCCACCTCGCAGGGATCGTAAGATCTGTGTGGCCAGTGTATCTATGTAAATCTATGTAAATCTCTATCTCTCTCTCTCTCGCACTCACACTCTCTCTTTCCATCTCTCTCACTGCTACATGAATTTCTATTAGGTAAGACAGTTGACTGCCAGGAAATCCCTGACTTAATTATGGATTCCTAGCATGGCTTCAGGCAACGTCGACCATGCCTTACCAATTCAGTGGGATTTTTACACGAAATGTTGAATTCTTGATAAATACGACGCGTTTTGATAGTTAATCTTTATTTTTATTAATTTCACCACAACACCAGACACCCCCAATGAAATTAATTAAAGTATAGATGATTCTAGATATCATTAGACGATTTTGATTAAAGCTTAGGAATTGTCTGTGGGAATTTAATGGGTAAAGACCATCTCAAGTAACCTTCTGACTTCCACAGATCCTTTATAATCTGAATATAATTGTCTAATAATAGTCAGAACACCAAAACATATATGCGTCATCGTAATAATAGTCAGAAAACCAAAACATATATTATGCGTCATCGTAATAATAGTCAGAAAACCAAAACATATATTATGCGTCATCGTAATAATAGCCAGAAAACCAAAACATATATTATGCGTCATCGTAATAATAGCCAGAAAACCAAAACATATATGCGTCAGTCATCCTAATAATAGTCAGAAAACCAAAACATATATTATGCGTCATCGTAATAATAGCCAAAAAACCAAAACATATATGCGTCAGTCATCCTAATAATAGTCCGAAAACCAAAACATATATTATGCGTCATCGTAATAATAGCCAAAAAACCAAAATATATATGCGTCAGTCATCGTAATAATAGCCAGAAAACCAAAACATATATGCGTCATCGTATCCCTCATGTTTAGCATATTAGTTTTGAGGTTTTAAGACGTTCGTTCCATTAGTTTGGCGATTTTGAGACCTTTCGTCTCATGTTTTTGTCAATATTAAGACCTTTTGTGCCCTTCAGGTGTCGGTTTGTTTTCCTGGCGAGTAATAGCAAGCCTCTAATTCTAGAAGTAACCGGCCTTTGGCCGGGAAATTTCTCTACCGAAAAATGTACAAATATATCTTGAAAGGGGGTCTAGGGGGTGTTTTTCTAAGCTTGATGGAGGTCTAGCGAAGAAACTCAAAAATAAATTAATATATAAATATCTAGACCAACAACCAAGCACTACCCCCTTAAGTAGGTAGACAAAGTGACAATAGTAGAACACATGTCATATTTTAGTAGACAAAGTGACACTAGTAGAACACATGTTATATTTTAGTAGACAAAGTGACAATAGTAGAACACATGTCATATTTTACTCCGATTTCCAAAAGATGTTTGACAAAGTGCCTCATCCGAGTCTTATGTCAAAAGTTATTCCACCGGTCATCACAAAGGCGGCAATGGGAGAGCTCACACGGGCGAATGGTGTGCTGGCTGTCAAACGAAAGACTATTCACCCCAAGGCAAAACAAAAAACAAATAAATAGCTAAAACAGCCCCTTCATCTAAGTAGTCATTATTATTGGACATACAAAGTTAAATTTATCTTGTATAGTAATGTTGTCCACTAAATATAAAACATTAATATATATAAGAAGATACCACCCCCTTTACCATTCTTAAGTCAGCCATTTTAGATGTTTAGGTTCTATAGTTACCTTTATACTCCAGAAAGTGATGAAATGGCCAAACCAAATAAACTTTATTCAAATGACCCGGTATTCTCTCTCACAATCAATCCAGTCTAAACACAACATTGCTCCGGTTTGTCACACTGAGATTCGTGTGTTCGTGGCTTCAATTGTGGCACAGGTACAGCTAGCCACATAAGTCTGTCCCTCTCAGCCATCTTTTACATGGGAATACAAGGCGCATGATTGAATTACGAGTGTAGTTTCTTATGCATTGGTTGATTCATCTACGTGTCAACTGATAATCAAAAGAAACCGTACTCGAAATTCATTCACACAAATTTTACTTTCATACATACGATCACGACGAGGACGAGAACATATGTGGCCAACTGTACTGGCTGAACTCAAAAGCTTATAATTACTCAATGACGTCATCCAAGATCAAAGGGTAGAAATAGTAAGGAATTTAAATGACATTAATGAGCCGTTTCTTTCCACTCTGATTATCTCCCCGGAATGGACCGCATGGTCTTTGATATACTAAATACTCCTTGTAACTGTAATGCACACACACACACACACACACACTCACTCTCTCTCTCAACGAGTGGAGGCAGAGAAAGTGGTAAAATGGTAAAATGTAAGACAATTGACACGTTCAAAAGGAGTCTAGACATCCATTTTGAGAAGGTGGGAATAATATGGGTAAGAAAAAGGGAAAACTAAAATAGGTTAAGCATTTGATCAGTAGTATAATATTTATCAACTTAATTCTGTACTATGAATTTCCCAGTAGAATTTGTTCTCATTCTGCTGGGGGACTTGTTTCCCCAACTATAATTTCATGCCGACCAACGGTCGGAGGGAGTGGTGGGTGGGGAGAGAACCTTCTGCTTGCTTTCCACTTAGTACCAAATTCTATTTTAGCAATAAGTCCGGCCAACCTAGTAGGGACCGCACGGTCTGTGCAGTCTGTGTAACTATATGTAACTCATCCCACCATTAAGAGATCATTGTAGCAGCTAGCCCCAACATCCATCTCCTTCTATCCCTCCTTTGTAAGTCCATCCCTCTCCCTCTCCCCCCCCCCCTCTCTCCCTCTCATTAATACCCTTCAACCTTTATATCCCTTACAGTACCGGTGACGTCTTTTGGTTTAGATTTCAGCTTCATTTAGACGATCTTATGAAGCTTATGAAGGACATATGGTAGCTAAAAGGATTACCCGAGATAGTCTGTAATTACCTGAGATAGTCTATAATTACCTGAGATAGTCTGTAATTACGTGAGATAGTCTGTAATTACCTGAGATAGTCTATAATTACCTGAGATAGTCTATAATTACCTGAGATAGTCTATAATTACCTGAGATAGTCTGTAATTACCTGAGATAGTCTATAATTACCTGAGATAGTCTGTAATTACCTGAGATAGTCTGTAATTACCTGAGATAGTCTATAATTACCTGAGATAGTCTATAATTACCTGAGATAGTCTATAATTACCTGAGATAGTCTGTAATTACCTGAGATAGTCTATAATTACCTGAGATAGTCTATAAGCTTTTAACGGGTAGACATCCCTCCTAAGCTGAATAATACTGTCTAATAGTCGCCACAATATACTGAGAAGGCTTATCCCGGTACTGAGTGGGCTATTCCTCATATTCAATTTCTCTTGTGAGGTTTCCCCCCCCCTCCCCCCCCCCGCCGCCACATACATCACGTTGCTTGAGAACAGAGCTATGCAACTCTTCCAATTAAGGGGAGGCAGACCGTTTTTCTGGACCCCTTCTCCCTAATGTTTAGCCCCACTAGTTTTGAGATTATAAGACGTTCGGTCCATTACTTTGGCGATTTTAACACCTTTCGCCCCATTTCGTTGTCAATTTTAAGACCTTTCGTGCCATTTAGGTGTCGATTATTTCCTGGCGAGCGATAGCGAGCCTGCAATTTTAAGAGGAACCGGCCTTTGGCCGGGATATTTTCTACCGAAAAATGTACAAATTTATCTTGAAGGGGGGTCTAGGGGGTGCTTTTCTAGGCTTGATGGAGGTCTAGCGAGGAAACTTAAACAATAATAAACAAATACATGAATAAATGAATTCATAGACCAAACAAACGGTCAGTCTCCCCTTAAATTATCATATGTAGGGTAGAGGTCCCCAAAGTTAGAAATAACAAATATAGTCATGCAGAAAATCATGGTAAACTGGCCTTCTATAAAAGTCCCGTAATGTATTCCCGAAGTTTGGTTTAGTTTACCCTTTCCCCAATACCTTTTCTTTTTACCAGGATGATCGCAGTAACTTATATTAATGGTATCGTAACTTCTATGATCGATAACTATACGGATACTGTGCTGACATATACGGATACTGTGCTGACATATACGGATACTGTGCTGACATATGAAATAGAGATCATTTGTGAGATGTGGATAACTGATGCCCTGTCAACTCAATCCATAAGGTGATTCGTTCATGTGACAACTCTCTCTCTCTCTCTCTCTCTCTCTCTCTCTCTCTCTCTCTCTCTCTTAATTAAGGGGAGATTTCCACCTGGAGGATTTTTGTCTGAATCTCTTTCTCCCTCATGTTTAGCCCTATTGCTTGTGAGATTTAAAGACGCTTGCCCCATTAGTTTGGCGATTTTAAGAACCCTCGCCCCATTTCTGTCAATTTTAAGACCATTCGTGCCATTTAGGTGTCGATTTTTTCCTGGCGAGCGATAGCGAGCCTGTAATTTAAGGGAAAACGGCCTTCGGCCGGGAAATATTTCTACCGAAAAATGTACACATTTATCTTGAAAGGGGGTCAAGGGGGAGTAATTTTAAGCTTGATGGAAGTCTAGGGAATCAACTAAAAACCTCCCCTTAAACGGACGACGCCATTTGGTAAAGTCAAAATACGAAACTACCTTAATTGATAAACAAATTAGAAACACAACTAAATAAAGAGCTGTGCATATACTGAAGCCGGTATCACACAAGAGCTTTATCACTCAACATTCATCCTCAACACTTGTCTGGCAGCTTATGAGGTAAACATGTATACTATTTGTGTTATCTAAATTCTTCTACCATCAGTCTAGTTTCCGATACCAGTGCAAAATAATAAAATATTCCAGAAATGTTGCCAGAATTTTTTTGATGATCGAATGTTGACTATAAAAGCTCGCGTGTGGTACCGGCTTAACAAACATTACAATATCCCTAATAACAATCACTATAAATACTAACTTTGCAACAATAAGGCATATGGATAGGCTAATATATAGAAATGTGAGATATAAAACCTACAAAAACATAACAAAGTAACACACAGTACCATATAGAGAACCAATTCCGATAGCTCAATATAGTGTAGTTACCGAGAACACTTTCGATTAATCTTCAATTGTCTATAATATCTATCAGAGCATCTATAAAATACCGTGGTTACTCTCTTCTTGATTCTTAGATTCAATGGAGTTTCTGCAACACCTGAATTAGCTCCAAACAATGAGAGAACTAACCTTGCTTTGTTGAATGTAGTGGTGGTGGTGGTGGTAGTGGTGGTGGTGGTTGTAGTGGTAGTGGTGGTGGTGGTTGTGGTAGTTAGTGGTGGTGGTGGTCGTAGTGGTGGTGGTGGTGGTAGTGGTGGTGGTGGTCGTAGTGGTGGTGGTGGTTGTGGTAGTTAGTGGTGGTTGTGGTAGTTAGTGGTGGTGGTGGTCGTAGTGGTGGTGGTGGTCGTAGTGGTGGTGGTGGTGGTGGTTGTGGTAGTTAGTGGTGGTGGTGGTGGTGGTGGTTGTGGTAGTTAGTAGTGGTGGTGGTGGTGGTTGTGGTAGTTAGTGGTGGTGGTGGTGGTAGTGGTTGCGATTATTGTGGTAGTGCTATTGGTTGTGGTGGTTGTGGTGGTGGTGGTGGTAGTGGTGGTGGTGATTGTTGTGGTTGTTGTGGTGGTGGTGGTGATTGTGGTAGTGGTGGTGAGGATGATACTGGTAGTTACAGAAGTAGCTAGGGTGATCTTGGTAGTTGTGGTAGTAGTAGTTAGGATGATGGTAGTGTTGGTGGTATTGATGGTAGTGAGGATGGTAATACCAGTAGCAATATGACAGTGGCAATGATTGTGATTAAAATGCTCTAACCTTTAAAAGTAGGGGTGGTAGTTGAGGTAGTAGTAGTTAGGATGATGGTAGTATTAGTGGCATTAATGGTAGTGAAGATCGTAATAATAGT
>CM064519.1:2971053-2978553 GCA_032716605.1 Paralithodes platypus
TTCTAAGGGCTACTTATAAAAAGAGAGGGATATATTTACAGTAAACGTCTACCTTCCTTCCTGTTTATCTCAACTTCAAACACAAAGAGGAGAAAATGTTGGTGAATTTGGTTATTGATCTATATTATAGGCACTTAAGGGGGTAATACTTTTTGTTTTATATATATATTTATTTATTATATATTTGAGTTTCCTCGCTAGACCTCCATCAAGCTTTAAAACTAAAAACCCCCTAGACCCACTTTCAAGATAAACTTGTAAATTTTTCGGTAGAAAAATATCCCGGCCGAAGGCCGATTCCTTCTAAGATTACAGGATCGCTATCGCTCACCAGGAAATGATCGATACCTAAATGGCACGAAAGGTCTTAATATTGACAAAGAAATGGGCTAACAAGTCTCAAAATCGCCAAACCAACGGAACGAACGTCTAAAAATGTCAAAACTAATATGCTAAACATGAGGGTGAAGGGGGTCCAGAAAAAGCGACTACCTCCTCCTTAACTTTCCATAATGCAGGAATATGTTCTGGTTGTCCTCCACTTTAGAGCCAAATTGAGGTTGTTTGGACAAAATGGAGAGTTTAGTTAAGTTTATTGGGGTCTTAAGGCTGTCTGCAGTGGGGGGAGGTTGTTTGGTGTGTATATCAGTATATATATATATTTGTTTGTTGAAAGGAGAAGTAGTTAGATACAGACATTCATACCTAAACTCATTGATTAGTTGATGAATTCGTAAAATAATCGATGCCCTTATTAAACAGGATAAACTCGTCCAATAGCAGCCATAATCGTCCAATAGCAGCCATAATCGTCCAATAGCAGCCATAATCGTCCAATAGCAGCCATAATCGTCCAATAGCAGCCATAACAGGCCAATAGCAGCCATAATCGTCCAATAGCAGCCATAATCGTCCAATAGCAGCCATAATCGTCCAATAGCAGCCATAATCGTCCAATAGCAGCCATAATCGTCCAATAGCAGCCATAATCGTCCAATAGCAGCCATAATCGTCCAATAGCAGCCATAATCGTCCAATAGCGGCCATAATCGTCCAATAGCGGCCATAATATAGTTTTAAAAGACGGCACCGGTACTGAAAAGCTTAAGGGGAGATCTCCACTTGAGGGATTTTTTTCTTGACCCCTTTCTCCCTCATGTTTAGCCCCATTGATTTTGATATTATAAAACGTTCGCCCCATTAATTTAGCGATTTTAAGAACTTTCACCCCATATTAAGACCTTTCGTGCCATTCAGGTGTCAATTTTATCCTGGCGAGCGATAGCGAGCCTGTAATTTAAGAGGAACCGGCCTATGGCCGGGACATTTTTCTACCGAAAAATGTACACATTTATCTTGAAAGGGACTCAAGGGGGTATAATTTTAAGCTTGATGGAGGTCTAGGGAACAAAGTAAATACCTCCCCTTAAAGGAAAGCGAGCGAGCAAGATTTGGACGATTTTATGAAACTTAACCCGTTCAGTACCAAGGACGTCCTTTTCATCATATTCTGGCAACTATTAGACGATTTTATTGATATTAGGAAGGACCTCTAGCAATTATAAGGCTTCAAAATATCTCAACCAACCCTTTTAACTACCACAAATACTTCTTAAGCTGCATAATATCGTCTAAATATAGCTAGAATATAATATAACACACGTCGCTGGTACTCAAAGGGTTAAGAAGGATGAATGGTAGTTAAAAGGATTATGTGAGATCGTCTGTACTCTTTTAGCGAGTATACATCTTTCTTAAGCTGAGTAAAACTGTCTACTTGTTGCCAGAATTATTATGTTACCTCCACCAACCGACTTTACTCCTAAACTCAATTAATGAAATCAACAAATACATGTGGCAGTCCAGGGATTCAATATAATGGAAAGGATGTCACCGACACTGAATGGTTTAGCAACGTGTTTGAGAGAGAGAGAGAGTGTGAGTGTGTGTATGTGAGAGAGTGAGAGTGAAAGTGGGTGGAGTGGGGGGAAGAAACAAGTTGATTATAAAGCTACTACTCTATGTAATTGAGAGAGAGAGAGAGAGAGAGAGAGAGAGAGAGAGAGAGAGAGAGAGAGAGAGAGAGAGAGAGAGAGAGAGAGAGAGAGAGAGAAAGAGAGAGAGAGATGAAGGGGAGGGGGGGGGGGGGGAGATAAGTGAATTCATGATAACACGAAAAACTGTAACAAAGGAAGATATTAAAATGAGCCGATGCACGGGAGAGAAGCCAGCCTAAGGAGTGCCCCCAGCTCCCCATTATCCACACATATTTAACCCTTTGAGTACCAGCGACGTGTGTTATATTATATTTTAGCTATGTTTAGACGATATTATGCAGCTTAAGAAGGATCTGTGGTAGTTAAAAGGGTTGGTTGAGATAGTTTCAAGCCCTATTATTGCTAGAGATCCTTCCGAAACTAAATAATATCGTCTAATAGTTGCCAGAATGTGATGCAAAGGACGTCCTTGGTACTGAACGGGATAACCCATAACTATAAGGAATGTCTGAGAGTGGTTCACGGGCCTGATATTCCCATCAGGAGAAAGTGCACCCCCTCACTGCTTCTTTCTTATTTTCTCCCTCAATAGGTCAGTTCACAGGTGGGGTTTTGTGGTAAAGAGTCGTGTGATAAGGGAACGGTGGCAAGAACATGTGGTGAGCTCCTACAAAAGCTAAACCCGGTATCACACGAGAGCTTTTATAGTCAACATTCGATGATCAACATTTTTGTGGCAACATTTCTGGAATATTTTGCACTGGTATCGGAAACTAGACTGCTGATAGACGAATTTAGGCAAGAGAAATATTTTAAATGTTGACCTCCTAAGCTTCCAGACCAGTGTTAAGGATAAATGTTGATGGAAAAGGCGCTCGTGTGATACCGGCTTTACATATAACATCCAAAATCAACAGGTAGAAACAGTTTAAAAGACATTGATGGGTCTTGGTAAGATTTGTTGGTTTATCTGCCATGGCCCATATCTAGTCATCAAACGAATCGGAAAAAGTAATTGGACATGAGGCTGCTGTGAAGGCGCAAATACCTTGAATTTGACATTTCTTTCACTCACTCTTTCAACTTGGGGGGAAGGGGGGTGGGGGTCTTTTGTTACAGATAGTTTTGCTTTTTGTCTCCTTCATGCACATAGAATGAAAACAACTTGTATTGATAAATACACAAAATGTCTCCAGTTGTCCAGTCTCTGTATTTTAAAGGTTCATCAAGTCCGTCTGATTGTCTGTCTGGAAGTGTGGCGTGTGTTAAGCTCGTTGGTGACCGTTGACGACGGTTAGAAACTCTGTATTGAAAATATACTATATTACCTTAGATAGTTTGAGATTATAGGCGGCAAAGTTCCATCATTCTCTAAGGTATAAGGATTTTATGGAATGTGTTAAATTTACTTTGAAAAGTTGACACAATGAATTTAAACACCATTTGAGGAGGAGCACTTTATTGACAATGTTTCACAGACAACATTTCGAGTGACCTGAAAAAGCTATCATCGAAACGTTTTCAATAAACACCTTAGTGTTTATATATTGAATGTTGGATGTGTTGAGGGTTTCAGTGATGATTGAAGTTGGTTAGAAAATTATTGAATTCGAAATATTGTTGAGTGAGCGATACATGTTTTTAAATATGCTTGGCCGACAATTTTCAACATCCATTGATCTTCAAAGCTTGTAGGATTGGAGAGACAGACAATTGGGAACATTTGACAGACCTCACAGTTATTGATGGTTCATGGTAACAAAATATCAAACTGAGCAGATGCCAGTTGTCCATTCTCTGTTTACTAAAAGGTTTCTAGTCCGTCTGAATGGTTTGACGTGTGTTGAGGGTGTTAGTGACTGTTGACGTGGAATAGAAATTGGTGGAATTTGATAGCCATAAATCAGTAGAGCCTGTTGTAAGATGGTCATTTTCATTTTCACTGGGATGGAAATATTGCATAGCGTGTTTTGTGAGCTTTACTGACGGTTGGAGTCTGTCAGAAACTGCTTGAATTATAGTATAGTATCTCCTGAGCAAGTTTGAGAAGTTGATACGATGGTCTATTTTCAACAATAACTACGATTGATGGATAGATATCACTACTATGGTTTGGCCATTGCTAGAGTATGCAAATCAAATATGGCATCCATATAAGGTGAGAGACACTGAGGGAGTGGAGAATGTACAGAAGAGAGCAACAAGAATGGGGCCTTCCTTGAAGTGATTATCCTATCAGGAGAGACTGAGGAAACTGAATCTGCCCACACTGAAGTATAGAAAAGCAAGGGGGGAACATGATAGAGATAAAATATGATAAAATAATTAATGGGGAATATGACAGAGAAGTAGGTGGAGATAATATTCCAGTTGATTGAGGAGAGTAGAACAAGGGGGCATGGTAAAAGGATAAACAAAAGGAGGCTAAGGCTAGACAAAGGGAAGTTCTCCTTTACCTATAGAGTGGTAAACACATAGAACACTCTGCCTGAAGGTGTAATCACATCAGGAAATGTCAGTAGTTTTGAAATAAACCTTGATAAGGCATGGACAAATCATGAACTAAAATTTAACCAAAAAGCACAGATACAGGCAGGTCAAAAGAACAGTGTGACAGCAACCTAAGTGAAACTGTCATATATGGAGCCGAAGTCTAAAGGCCTTACCAGGCCTCACTTCGGGAATCTTTCTACGGTATGCTACGGTATATATGTATATATATATATATATATATATATGTATATATGTATATATATATATATATATATGTATATATGTATATATATATATATATTTGTACAGTCAATATTGAGGTTTCTCCTAAACTATTCTTGTTTTCTTGAGGCAAATTTAATGTCGTCACGCCCTACTCTTTAGAAGTTTAGAAATGCCCTTATCCTTCTCATTAACCCTTAACCCTATTAGGTGCAGGGCGGGCCAATTTCATTCCTCCCTGTTTTACTCCATTAGTTTGTAGATTTTATGACGTTTCACCTCATTAGTTTGGCGATTATAAGATGCTTCAACCCAATAAGGTGTCAATTTTTCCTGGGCGAGCGATAGCAAGCCTGCAATTTGGGAGAAACCGGCCGGCCTTCGGCCAAGACATTTTTCTACCGAAAAATGTACATATTTAGCTTGAAAGGGGTCTGGGGGACGTTTTTTTAGTTTGAAGGGGGTCTGGAGAGGCGTGTTTCTAAGTCTTCGGGGTAAACTAAAAACACATTGTTCAAAAATGGATAAAACAATGAAAACCCTCAATAATAATTAAACAAAATATCATAATAACCCCCAAGACGTTCCACCAGATAGTGTTAATTCCGCGCACAACTCCCGCATATCATGCTGTCCGTGCTTAGCCCTCTCCGGTTACAAAAGTAAAAATAATATTTTAATAATTATTTACTCACCATGCTTAATAATTTAGTTACCCAAACAAATGTATTTTCTTTAACCACCGTTCATAGAAAACTTGTTAATTATGGTTAACTTAGGTATATAAAGTACATGTTTGAAAAATATTATACATTATATTTTATTTTAAACAATTACAATAATTTATTACCCTTTTTTATACCACAATATAGATTTTAGAAGCAGTATTCGATATGGAGTTAAGTTTAAACAATCTTAACAAACAAACAAAAACATGTAGATATTTTAAGATTCGCAGAGCAGCTAGGTTGTCTGAAAAACTTCATTCGTTCATTGTACCTCGAAGTAAAACGACGCTATTTTTGGTAGTTTATCGATAGTGATATATATCAATTGTTTTAGTGTCATCATAAGTGTGTGTTAAGGTTTACCTTAGAATAATACAGTACGTAACTTTAAATAACAACTAAAATGAACATGTGCAACTTCCTAGAAAGGTTTGTACGACCATCTGTTGCTATTGAGTCCTCCATGGAAATCATAAAATGCCTTGGCAGCGGAGCAACTGCCTCGGCTTACATCGTAAAATACAGGGGTCATGTAGCGTGCGCCAAAATAGGTACCGACACCACTGATCAGTTTCTGTGTGAGGCAGAATTAATGGCTGAGATAGATGGAGCAGGGGGAGCTCCCAAATTACTAGCTGTCGCGGAGGATAAGCCTCTTTTGGTAATATCCTTTTGCCCAGGGGTTACCCTTGCAGATCATATAAATGACATACTGGTGCATGGCCATAGTAGCTGGGAGGAAATTTTGAAAATTTTCATCAAAATGTCAGAAAGTATCCATGAAATCAATAAGAAAGATATAATTCACAACGATGTGAAATTGGACAATATCATTATCCATAAAGTTGGGAAGAGGGTTAAGGCCAACGTGATTGATTTTGGTTGGGCCTGTGAAAATTTTGAGCGAGCTGGATTATCGGACCCTTACCCCGATCCAAATGTCTACAAGGAGAATTATTTCTGGTTCGCCCCCGAGGTGTATTATGGCGATGTCAGCACTCGCTATAGTGATGTTTATTCCCTCGGTATTTGGATGGAAATTGTTTTCAAAGCGGTAGGACGTACTTGCCACCTCCCTCCCCTTCCGACCAACGTTGTTACATTACTTCACCAGATGGTGGAGGAGGACTGGGCCAAGCGACCATCGATGGAGAAGGTCATCTCGGTGCTCCAACACGCTCGAGATATCAATACCGCTGGTCCTCGGCGGTTTGCCAGGCAGTTGCGTCGGATGTGTTCTCGAATGCTTAAATGATTTTATCTCGATTGTATATAATTAGTTTATAAATATTTTTCTTTTACTTGTGTTTTAATTTATGTTTTCTTTTCACTAACAAATCTAGGATCTTGTCTGTCAAATTGTTAAACCTGTCCAGTGAATGTGTTGGGGGATAATTAAGCCTATATAGTACGCCACGCCAGTAAACAACTGTGTGTAATTTCATGTTTATTTGTCTGTTCTCATCATATTAATTTCAATCATGAAACCATTTTGTCCGGGTTTGACACCCTGCCAGAGTCTTTTCACTAACAAATTCACAGGATTTATCTCACAATTGTTAGACAAGACAAGTAGATGTGATAGTGAAAAGGTTTAAACTAATGCACAAGTAAAGGCATCAATAAAATAATAATATAACTAATACACAAAATCTTACTTGACAAAAATAAAATTGGAAGAATGGGGCAAGGGGCTAACAAGTATTTGGTAGCCTACGTGAGGCAATCCGGAGATAAAAGGGATGGAATACATTTAAGGAAAGTACAAAGTCAGGTTGGAGGAAATGGAATAAAATAGATGGCCAAAATTATATATAGATGGACGAATAGGGAAAGTAAATGAAACACAAAATTGGGTGAGAAGTTTGGGAAAAATTAATATAACAAAACCTTATTAGAAGGAAATTTAAGTAAGAGTTATTTTTGAGTAAGAAATGAAATAGAAGGCTGTGGAAGAATTGAAAATACAATGTTTTAAAGATATCAAGAAAGGGGTAACAGGAGGAGGGAGAATGGCGAGAAGGGGTAGAAATAAACCATTGGTGAAATACTACAATAGA